>CM046874.1:597820516-598088016 GCA_025667525.1 Glebionis coronaria
GGCTTTTAGGGAGACTTGTTTATCTTACCCACACCAGACTAGATATCTATTATGTTGTTCATTGTCTTAGTCAGCACATGCATGCTCCTTTGTAGTCTCACCTTAAGGTTGCTTTAAGGGTTATCAGATACCTTAAAAACTTACCTTGGGGTTCAATTTTACAAGGATACCTCTTTGAGAGTATCATGTTTCACATATGCAGACTGGGTCAAGTGCCTTAAGAGCAAAAAGTCTGTATTTAGATACTGTGTCTTTCTTGGAAGGTCTTTTGTCTCTTGGAAGAGCAAGAAGCAACCCAAAGTGTCCAGATCCTCTGATGAGGCTGATTATAGATGTATGACAAGTGCCACTTGTGAGATGATATGGATTACCAATCTTTTGAGTGATCTATGAATTAAGAACTTGTTCCCTGTAAACTTATTTAGTGATAGCAGCTCTGCTATTCACATTGCTACTAACCTTGTGTTCCATGAAAGAACAAATCAGTTTGAGGTGGATTTTCATCTTATCAGGGAAAAGGTTCAAGATGGTGTTATTAACACTATAAAAGTTACATCAGCAGATCAGACTGTTGATATCTTTACCAAAGCTCATAGGATAGTCCAACATTTGGAACTTTGCAAGCAATTGAGACTTGTGGACATGTTTGGCAAGTGCTTTATGTTTTTCTTTGTCAGATTGAGAAAGGGTGTTAACTTATCAATCTTTCCAACTTAGTCTTTCTTTTCTTTGTTTGTTCCCTTTGTGATAACAGGTTGGAAGTTGGAGGATCTTTGTTGACATTTCTCTATTCTCTCTCTTGGGTTGCTGATGTGCTCCCTTCTCTTGGGCTTGTATCTTGGGCTTTTGCTACCGTTGGAATCAGCTGTTATATTATCCTAGCTCTCATTGAGTTAGGGTTAGCAACTCATTTCACATACATACTTTTGTATGTTATTTGCTCTCTTTCTCTAGCCTTCTGTGGCTTATCTTGGGAGGTTTTTCATCTTGTTATTTTATCTTGTATGTTGAGTGATTATTGTAGTGAGCTAGATCGGATCAACCTAGTTGGGACGATATCAAACTATCTCTATTGTAATCGTTCGATTAGCACTCGTTTGAGGACTAATCTTTATCTTTCTGTTTTGTACTTTAATTATCAATAAATTCACCAAAGGGTGGTTGGTTGGGTGAAAGATCTGTTTCTATTTCTTTGATATCTTGTTTTAACACAGAATGATTGTTTGGCCGAAATAGTTTCCTTTTTTTGGTGGGTCTCTTCTCACGTGTAGGGTGTCAGCGTGTGAGGGTCATGGTCGTTCACAACTCGTGTTCATCCTTTATATCAGGTGATTCCTTTAAGTTAAATAACTATATTACAACTACAAAATGTTAAAGGAGCGGCTTGTAAATTAAATAAATAGTTTCAACCGCCCACTACACCACTTTGTGTCCCACTTAAACAAGGAGTCATATTTGAGGGTTATAAATGTACATATTATTGAGAACTTAAATAAAAACAACAAAAAATACTTTAAAAATCGATTGAAGTTGAGGTTTTGCATTATTCAAAGTTTGTACGTCAGGTAAAACATCAATCTCATACTTTTAATATATAAGTTTCGTAATCTATGATCTTTATACTTTGTTTTAAGATTGTATAGTATTTAGGATTAAAAATTTGGATCATCATGCATGGTTTACCATGATTGTTTTCATCCAACGACACTTTGCGTTCAGACATTCAAGGAATAAATAATATAATGCATGGTTATATTCTTTTAAGATGTAGTAGCATTTATGATCATTATATTCTAAACTGGTTATCTTTTGTTATTAACTAGAATGTTGAAAAGATCGTACTCGGGGCCATCAAAAGTTGATACTACTGATCATTTTGGAGAGATTCAACCTCAGGAACTTAAATTCAGATTTAAACCCAAGACACAAATATCATGTGTCGTAACACTTACTAACAAATCCGATTGTCCTATGGCGTTTAAGCTTAAAGTTTCAGATGTGAAAACCTATTGTGCACGACTCGGTGTTGCCATTATCAAACCAAACTCAACATGTCAAGTACAGCTCACGAGACAGGCTCAAGAGATCGTGCCTTCTTCTAGTGTTATTTCCCAAGAAAAGTTCTTGTTCCAAAGAGCATTTGTCCCTAGAAAAACGTCCATCAATGACGTCTTAGATTTATTTCGTGCTAATAAAGGAGGCAAGATAAATCAAACGGAACTTAAGGTGGTCCTTGATGTGCCCTTGGAAGTTATTGAAGATTAAGAGTTGGAGACAGCATTACAAGAACTTGCATTGAACCTAAAGTAAGCGGCACTCGTAAGTTTTATTAGAGCTCACTGAGCAGAAGAATAGTACATTAGTTGGTAACGGCACTCATAAGTTGTTTTAGCATGAACGTTGTTGGTTTCGCATTTTGGTCTTGTAGTCATACTTTGGTGAGATTTAAATGTCTAAGAGTACTGCTATCTTGGAACGACTAGTCGATATAGATGTTAATTCTTAGATATTATTTTGGTTTTAGGTGTTCTTAAGATCAATAACTGACATATATATATATAGAGTGGAGTTATTCTAAAACAAAACTTATAATAAAATAAATGAGGTGAAATCTCAACCCTTGGATCAAAATCACATAATTTGATAAAAAAATGGTGTCTTTTTTGTAAACTCTCAAACTTTAAGGGTAATTGTTGAAAATAGTGAAAATTAAAACGTACCAATTAGGCCGATCAAAAACACACACTTCACACCTACCAAAAAACACACAGTACACTAAATCCACCAAATCAAACCTACTGAATCCTCTCGAATCAAACAAATTCAACAACGCATCGAGATGGTTCGTACGTTTACATCATCTCATCAATGGTATATTGATCTTCGTTACTTTAAAAGTAAGCTTTTTTATGTTCTATTTATTTATCGTTGATGAATACGGTATATTGATCTTCGTTTTTACTACTTTCGTAATGAATTTTGAGAGAAAAAATAGCTGAAAGAGTATATATGAAACCTTCATACCAGGTGTTTGATAAAATGTCTATATGATTTTCTATAACTGTGATGCGTTAGTTCTAACTGTGATGTTTTAATTCACAATGTGATGCAGTAAGATATGTAGTAATGTAGTAGATCGTAACTGCAATGCGGTAGAAACATATATGTGACGCAATACGATATAAAGTAATGTAGTAGTACGTAACAGTAATGCAGTAAAAGTTATTTGTAAAAGTGATAAAGTATGCCTGTGATTGGGTAGAAATTGCACTGTGATGTGGTAGGATATTTTCTATTGGTCATATGAATTAGTTACGATTTATTAGTGTTTTTTATTACGGTAATGTTGTAGAATATACGGTAATGTTGTAAAACACTAATGTTGTAAAACACTAATGTTGTAGAATATACGGTAATGTTGTAGAATATACGGTAATATTGTAGAATATACGGTAATGTTGTAAAACACTAATGTTGTAAAACACTAATGTTGTAAAACACTAATGTTGTAGAATATACAGTAATGTTGTAGAATATACGGTAATGTTGTAGAATATACGGTAATGTTGTAAAACACTAATGTTGTAAAACACTAATGTTGTATAATATACGGTAATGTTGTAGAATATACGGTAATGTTGTAAAACACTAATGTTGTAAAACACTAATGTTGTAGAATATACGGTAATGTTGTAGATTATACGGTATGTTGTAGAATATACGGTAATGTTGTAGAATATACGGTAATGTTGTAAAACACTAATGTTGTAAAACACTAATGTTGTAGACTATACGCTAATGTTGTAGAATATACGGTAATGTTGTAGAATATACGGTAATGTTGTAGAATATACGGTAATGTTGTAGAACCTAATAAGAGATCGATTACGCGCATCATTGCTGAATCTATTTTCTTGGAAGGAATTAGCTAACTAGCCTAGCTGACAAGGCATTACGGTAATGTTGTAGAATATACGGTAATGTTGTAAAACACTAATGTTGTAAAACACTAATGTTGTAGAATATACGGTAATGTTGTAAAATATACGGTAATGTTGTAGAATATACGGTAATGTTGTAGAATATACGGTAATGTTGTAGAATATACGGTAATGTTGTAAAACACTAATGTTGTAAAACACTAATGTTGTAAAACACTAATGTTGTAGAATATACGGTAATGTTGTAGAATATACGGTAATGTTGTAAAACACTAATGTTGTAAAACACTAATGTTGTAGAATATACGGTAATGTTGTAGAATATACGGTAATGTTGTAGAATATACGGTAATGTTGTAAAACACTAATGTTGTAAAACACTAATGTTGTAGAATATACGGTAATGTTGTAAAATATACGGTAATGTTGTAGAATATACGGTAATGTTGTAAAACACTAATGGGTAAGTGTGAGGGTATGATTTATGCATACAATGTGTTTGATATAATGTCTCAATAAGACATCATAATTGTGATGCACTACTTTAACATTCTAATATACTAGGAATGAGACCGTAATGCAGTAAGTTACTTACGGGTTTGATGTGGTAGAAATTATAGTGTAATGAAGTTGGTTACTTTCATTGTTCATAGGTAGAAAATGTGTTAAAAATGCACTATAATGCTCTAGAATGCAATAGGATATCAAACATATATAAGGTTTTGTGAAAGTGTGTGTTTATGATTGATGTATAAAATGTGTTTGATATAATGTCTCAATGAGAATTATAAAGTTCTCTTTGATATAGAAATGATTTGGTAAAATCATAACTGTGATGTAGTAGGATTAACACTATAATTGAGTAGAATTAATATTACGATGGAGTAAAACTAATACTATGCATGTGATTTGGTAAATTAGAACTGTAATGGAGTACAATTATTTTTATTCTACTGCATTACAGTTAATGTTTAATGCACTATAATGTAGTAGGTCACTTGCATTGTTCTTTCTACTACATTACTGTTTAATTTTAATGCACTATAATGTAGTACGATACTTGCATTTTTCTTTCTACTGCATTACAGCTTAAATTTTAATGCACTGTAATGCAGTAGGTTACTTGCATTGTTCTTTCTACTGCATTACAGCTTAATTTTAATACATTGTAATGCAGTATGTTACTTCCATTGTTCATATGCATGATTTACTGCATTAAAAACTTTATTTCTACTACATTAAGGTTTAAGTTTTAATGCACCGTAATGCAGTATGTTACATGGGTTGTTCATATGCATGATTTACTGCATTACAGTCTTATTTCTACTGCATTATAGTTTAAATTTAATGCATTGTAATGCAATAGGTTACTTACAATGTTCTATCTACTGCATTACATTTTAATTTTAATGCATTGTAATGGAGTAGGTTACTTACATTTTTCATATGCATGATTTACTGCATTAAAACTTTATTTCTACTACATTAAGGTTTAAATTCTAATGCATTTAATACAGTAGGTTACTCGTGTTGTTCATATGCATGATTTACTACATTGCAGCTTTATTTCTACTACATTACAACTTTATTTGAACTGCATGCTAGTTTTAAATTCTAATGCATCACATAATATATATTGATACTTATATATATAATTCTTGAACTATTCTACAGGTAAAAAGGCACAGGAAAAAAACCCAGGGGACAAAAGAAGATGCATTTAACAAGCTGCAAAACAGTATATAGCTTCCTCTAATACCAAATGATATACTCTAATTGAAAGATGAAATGGTACAAGGATGCATTGGGCGCGCAACATGATTCTTGGAAGATACTTGTGCATCATTTAAAATAATGTTTAAATTTTATTATATGTAATACTTTGGAATATTGAATGTCTAATACGATGTAGTGTATATTTTAATGATGACATTGTTTGTTTGTAATCATATTTTATATTCTACTACATTATTATCGTTTATTTTATTGCATTACCATATTTCATTCTACTACATGATA
The DNA here is from genome assembly GCA_025667525.1 of Glebionis coronaria. Lineage (NCBI taxonomy): Eukaryota > Viridiplantae > Streptophyta > Magnoliopsida > Asterales > Asteraceae > Glebionis > Glebionis coronaria. The sequence goes on from CM046874.1 coordinate 597,826,477, forward strand.
GTTATATTCTAAGACATTACAATTATATTTTACCGCATTGTAGTCTTATAATTTACATATAACTGAGATGCAGTATAATATAAATTGAATGAGTAAAAATAAACACTAATGTAGTAGGATATGATCCTATAATGCAGTAAAATAAAATTTGCTTATTTAATGCATTATAGCTATATGCTACTGCATTGCTGTTATTTTATATTCTACTACATTACATTTACTTGTTACAGTTATTTTATTATAAAAAAGGAATGATACACTAACAAAATAACTGTTGTAGGATATAAAATAACAAAAATGCATTAGAACATAACTGTAATGAGACAAAATCCTGAAATGCAATAGATTTAACGTTGTGATGCAATAAAACACATTCAAATCAATAACTATAACGTACTCATGTTTACATTGAAGTTGTAACATAAAATCATAATTTTATTTGTAAAAAAATGACAAAAAAATTGAAAAACTATTCATTTTCGATGTACAGATTTTCTTAAACTAGCCTTCTTCGACATATCTTGTGTCTTTGCTTTCTTCGATACAAACAATAATTTATTCAACTCGTAGAACTGGAATTGTGGCCTCATTTATCTCCATATGTCGAACAACCCCTTCTCTTGGTTAGTCCTTCAACAGTTACTATCTGTTATAAAATGAAAGTATCGTACTGCATTACAGTGCATTAAAATTAAACAGTAATGTAGTAGAAAGAACAATACAAGTGACCTACTGCATTATAATGCATTAAAACTTAACTGTAATGCAGTAGAATAAAAATAATTCTACTTCATTACAGTTCTAATTTACCAAATCACATGCATAGTATTAGTTTTACTTCATCATAATATAAATTCTACTCAATCATAGTGTTAATCCTGCTCCATCACAGTTATGATTTTACCAAATCACTTCTATATCAAAGAGAACTTTATAATTCTCATTGAGACATTATATCAAATACATTTTATACATTAATCATAAACACACACTTGCACAAAACCTTATATATGTTTGATATCCTATTGCATTCTAGAGCATTATAGTGCATTTTTAACACATTTTCTACCTATGAACAATGAAAGTAACCAACTTCATTACACTATAATTTCTACCACATCAAACGCGTAAGTAACTTACTGCATTACGGTCTCATTCCTAGTACATTAGAATGTTAAAGTAGTGCATCACAATTATGATGTCTTATTGAGACATTATATGAAACACATTGTATGCATAAATCATAACCACACACTTACCCATTAGTGTTTTACAACATTACCGTATATTCTACAACATTACCGTATATTCTACAACATTACCGTATATTCTACAACATTAGTGTTTTACAACATTAGTGTTTTACAACATTACCGTATATTCTACAACATTACCGTATATTCTACAACATTACCGTAGATTCTACAACATTACCGTATATTCTACAACATTAGTGTTTTACAACATTAGTGTTTTACAACATTACCGTATATTCTACAACATTACCGTATATTCTACAACATTAGTGTTTTACAACATTAGTGTTTTACAACATTACCGTATATTCTACAACATTACCGTATATTCTACAACATTAGTGTTTTACAACATTAGTGTTTTACAACATTACCGTATATTCTACAACATTACCGTATATTCTACAACATTACCGTATATTCTACAACATTATCGTATATTCTACAACATTACCGTATATTCTACAACATTAGTGTTTTACAACATTAGTGTTTTACAACATTACCGTATATTCTACAACATTACCGTAATGCCTTGTCAGCTAGGCTAGTTAGCTAATTCCTTCCAAGAAAATAAATTCAGCAATGATGCGCGTAATCGATCTCTTATTAGGTTCTACAACATTACCGTATATTCTACAACATTACCGTATATTCTACAACATTACCGTATATTCTACAACATTACCGTATATTCTACAACATTAGCGTATAGTCTACAACATTAGTGTTTTACAACATTAGTGTTTTACAACATTACCGTATATTCTACAACATTACCGTATATTCTACAACATTACCGTATATTCTACAACATACCGTATATTCTACAACATTACCGTATATTATACAACATTAGTGTTTTACAACATTACCGTATATTCTACAAAATTAGTGTTTTACAACATGTGTTTTACAACATTACCGTATATTCTACAACATTACCGTATATTCTACAACATTACCGTATATTCTACTACAGTACATTAAAAATGAAAAACACTAATAAATCGTAACTCATTCATATGAACAATAGAAAATATCCTACCACATCACAATGCAAGTTCTATTAAATCACAGGGATACTTTATCACTTTTACAAATAACTTTTACTGCATTACTGTTACGTTCTACTACATTACTTTATATCCTACTGCGTACATATATGTTTCTACCGCATTGCAATTACAATCTATTACATTACTGTATATCTTACTGCATCACATTGTGAATTAAAGCATCACAGTTAGAACTAACGCATCACAGTTATAGAAAATCATATAGACATTTTATCAAACACCTGGTATGCAGGTTTCATATATACTGACAATTTCATATCTAAAAGGAAACAATATGAATCTGAACTAAACTCCTAACATATCATGTCTATATCAATAACGATAACAAAAAATCCAAATCCTACTGACAATTTCGAATTATAATAAAAATATAATTAAAAACAAAATTGACTTACCTTCACTTTTAAATGATGAATCTACAGAGATCTTTCGTTTTGAAATGAACACAAGCAAATATGATGTATAATTAGGGTTATGAAATCAAACAACTTAATCTTAAATGAATAAGGTGGATTAGGTGGTGGTTCACGACTTGGAAGGTGGGGAAGATGGTGGACAAGGTGGGGAAGATGGCAGTTTGCGATGGAGAAGATTGTTGTTAGTCCAGAGATTAGAGAGGATATAAAAGTATCGATCCAGATATTGATATGTGTGTGAAAAATAAATATTCTAAATCTGCCCCTGAAGTTTCTAAAATTACAAATGTACACCATTTTTTTTTGGAAAAGGGGGGGGGGGGACACATGGCAGCATGTGGTTCCACCTCATTTATTTTATTATAAAAAATGTTTTATTTTACCCCAACTCTATATATATATATATATATATATATATATATATATATATATATATATATATATATATATATATATATATATATATATATATATATATATATATATATATATATATATATATATATATATATATATATATATATATATATATATATATATATATATATATATATATATATATATATATATATATATATATATCAAATCAAATCAAAAACCCTTATATAGGAAGGATGGTAAAACAATTCCTTAAAAACAAAATTCTATGAAAATGGCACATGTAAATCATTAAAAGGTTTCCATGAAATGCTTCAAAATAAAATAGGAATTACAAATGATGCCTTAAATACAAAATTCTATAAAAATATATAAGGAAGGATGGTGAAACAATACCTTAAATACAAAATTTTATAAAAATAACACATGTAACTCATTAAATGGTTTCCATAAAATACTTCAAAAGAAATAGGAATTATAAAAGATGCCTTAAATATAAAATTCTAAAAATGACACATGTAGTTCATTATAGGATTTCCAAAAAAATGCTTCAAAAAGAAAAGAGGAATTACAAATGATGCCTTAAATATAAAATTCTATAAAAATATATAATGAAGGAGGGTGAAACAAAGCTTTAAATGCAAAATTATATAAAAATAACACAAGTAATTCATTAAAGGGTTTCCATAAAATGTTTCAAAAATAAAATAGGAATTACAAATGATGCTTTAAATACAAAATTCTACAAAAATGACATATGTAACTTATTAAAGGGTTTCCGTAAAATGCTTAAAAAAGAAAATAGGAATTACAAATGATTCGCAATAGTTTGGCATACTAAAATGAAAATATTTTTAGATATTCGGACTGTCAAGTTTTGGACTGGGATATATATTGTTGCTGGATTATATACGTGACAAAAAATAATACCAGGAATGAGCTTTTTGGGCTTACTTTTGCTAGAATACGCTTTACCACAAAACTTACAAAACAAAATAATTTCTAACAAATATTTAACTATAATGTTTTTGCTAACAAAAAAACTTAACGATAATATTAATTTCAAAAAAAATAATGTAAAAAAGTTATTCATAACATTAACATATACAAGATTTATTACCTCATAAATTCAAAAATACATAAAATATTTATACAATATTATTAAAATTCTACAAAATTAATGTAACAAACTTATTCATAACGTTAACGTATGCAAATTCAATTAACTCATAATATTCTTAAATATAATATTGAATACCATAAACTGCGTTATTTTTGTTCATTATATGCTATATTATTAAAATATTAATGTCATAATTAACAATACATATACTAAACTTCTAATACAAACACATATAACTTCAATTTTCATTAAAAATATATACTTAAAGCTAGCCTCTCCACCGGACGGGTCTAAAGGCTAGTATATATATATATATATATATATATATATATATATATATATATATATATATATATATATATATATATATATATATATATATATATATATATATATATATATATTTGTATATATATATATATACATATATATATATATATATATATATATATATATATATATATATATATATATATATATATATATATATATATATATATATATATATATATATATATATATGTATATATATACATATATATATATAGAGTAGGGATCCAGTAAGAAGAAAAAATAAAATGAGAAGAATAAGAAGAAATCCTGACCACAAATTCCACAAAGGAAGGAGAATTTTAAGGGGAGATGCATCTGACTTTGTAGGTGCATCTGAAATGTGTGGTTGTGGTTTCTTCTTATTCTTCTCATTTTACTTAATCTTCTTATTTGATCCTAACTCTATATATATATATATATATATATATATATATATATATATATATATATATATATATCTCTATATTATATATAGGTATAATTATGACTTGAAACCACAGTTTTGATCACAGTCATATCCCAGTCACATCTTTTAGCCAATAATATTTCAGAATTTCCTATAAACTCTCCAAATTCCACGAAATTCGAATTTGAAATCACAGTTTTTTTGAAAATCGTGTTTTGGAAACGAAGTTTTGAAAACTGCGTTTAGAAGGTCTAGACTGGTCCGGCTCAAATCTGGCTGAGTCGGATCTGATTGGACCCGGGTTGAACCGGATATGATCTGAACCGGGTGAACCGGATCAGTTTTTTAAATATATTTGATTAATTTTGTAAATTCGTATTTAATAATTTATTAATAAAGTAACTTTTTTCCCCCGAAAATTAGTTTATTAATTTTTAAAATTCATAGTTTAAACTTTACTTTTGAAAATCGTCTTTTAAAAAGAGTAGTATGGGATTCGAACTCGTGACCTTTCATTTAAATATAACATGTTTTACCAACTAGGCTAATCAAGTGTTTGTGTTTTCCTATGAAAAAGTTTACTAAAGAATCATCTAAGATTCGAACTATGAAACGGGATATACATATTTATTCCTTAAATATAGGGTTACAACAAAAAAAATTAAGAATTTAGGCACTTTTTTGGCTTAGGGTACAGGAAGTAGGGGTGAGCATGGTTCGGTTTGGTGCGGTTTTTGATTAAAACCGAACCGCAACCGCACTTGCGGTTTTTATAAAAATAGAAACCGCACCGAACCAAAAACCGCGGTTTCGGTTTTGCGGTTTTTTTTGCGGTTTCGGCGGTTTTGCGGTTTTTAACCGCACCGAACCATTACTTGTGACTTATATAATAATTGTGGGTTTTTGCGGTTTTTTTGTTTAAAATGTTGATTTTTTTCGGTTATGATAATGTATAAATTGAATCTAACAAACACTTTACTAATAAATTATATGAATATCAATGATAATATGCACTAGAAGTCTTATAACTCGCATAAAATAGTCGATGTGACGTTTTTCAGTATAAATAATTATTGTGTGGTGCGGTTCGGTTTTGCGGTTCGGTTTTACGGGCGAAAACCGCAACCAAACCGCATTTGCGGTTTTTCCTTTTTCTTAAAACCAAACCGTCGGTTTTTGTCGTGGTGCGGTTTCTGCGGTTCGGTTTTTGCGGTTTTTTGCGGTTTTGCGGTTCGCGGTTCGGTTTCTGCTCACCCCTAACAGGAAGAACTGTTGATCATTCGCCGCCTACACCAGGTATGTCTTTTGAAATTTCAAACTGATTATGCTACTTTTATGACTTGTAGTCACAGTAATTACTTTTTGATCCATGATGTTTATGAATTAGATTATTGGAGGTTAAATAATCCTATTTGGATATTCACTTTTCGATTAGTTAGGAATAACCAATTCTTATACTCTCATCATATGCTTCCCATATTAGAACTGAAGAGATGGACTTTAAGCTCCTCACGCCTTTGATTTTCTCAAATCGTCTTTGGGTAATTTTCTTCCGCGTCCTGTTTGTTTTTATTTAACGTTTTCATAACTATCTCCTTAGGAGCAAACTAAATAAATGAGATGGTTGACAAGGTTTAAACTTTATAGACTGGAAGTCTGGAATCAGTGGTAAATGAAAAAGAGTTGTTGGCCAAAAGGAGAGTTTCCTGAATGAATCAAGACGTTGACATCAAAATTATCAGAATCTACACAGTAGGAGGTTCGTCTCTCAATGAGATAGTGAGTTTTAATTTCTTTATTTTGTATTTTTAACGGATATAAGGTTTTTATCTTAAAAGATTCGGTTACCTTTAATCGGTATCTGAATAGCCCTGTCGATCGAGTCATTAACTTTTTTGAAAGTAATGTTATTGTGAGCCAGGAGATGGTGTTGGAAATAGATTAAGCAAATGCACCTTGAGTTCCTTTGGATGGATCCGATGATGAAGCCAATTCAGTCAACGCCAAAGTAACATTATTCCTGAGGTTAAAGGACTCATTTCCGCGTGCGTTCTTCAGTTGTCTTTTAGCTATTTACAAATATATATATAAGTGAAGTAACGATGCAGCACAAACACCTCTGTATAGTGTGATATATATTCTGCTAAAACTATTCTGTTACCATGTACTTTATAATCGTCTTTTGCAAAAGTATATCCTAAAGTAAGTATTCTACTTCCTGAACTAAAGCACATAAGATATCTTTTATTGACCATTACCCCCTGTCCGAAGCAACAACACAATAATAAAAACTAACTTCCTGAATGTAACAAATAAAGAGTACACGTCTGGAATAAGAACCCAATAGACACATCCGAATTTAGATAATATACTATTAGGTGGACTTATTCTATTCCTCTGCTTAGTTACTAATCGTGTGTTTTTATTGAACCTGAATGGTGTAAAAAACATATTTGTAGAATAACTTAACTTTATTTAGGTTTATAACTTCATATATTTTGCGAATATCCAGGTCTTTAACTATATGTATATCCTGAATATTCAGGTCTGAAAGATCCTGTAAGAGGCTAAAAAGATGTAAAGAGAGCCTCATTACTCGCTAGATCTTCGAGTGAGACATTAGACGAGCCACCAAAATATGGTAGTTTTCACAGTTCACAATGAAACAAGGAGTTCTGACTTATTAAAATATATTTTTTTCGTTCGCCCAAGATGTTTTCTTCTTGGACGTGTTCATGAATGTCCTCAATACCCATTCTGTTTCCACTTCTTCTTGATCAACTGCTCCAAGCTTGATCTGCAACAATCACTACCACCAGTTCCGGATCAACGCAAATTGACCCCACCTACCACACTATATCCTCAGCAGCCTGTGTTGACACCTGATAATTAAAACATCCCAAGATTTAATCTGAGTGGAGCTCAAGAATTAAAAAGTGTCTGGAATATAAGTTTAAAATTCAGAATAGCTATATGAAAATGGAGTCGATTTTATCAGAAACATGCCAGACTTAATCCTTCATTTGATCATTCAACGTCTTGTGAACAGGCCTCTTCAGTTGTTGGAAGACGTTGCAGGATCAAATGAAGGATTGGGTCCGACATTTTGCTGATAAAATCGACTCCATTCTCATATTTTGAAGGCTTGGATAGCGTGGAATACTGCATTCTCATAATCGACTCCATTCTCATATTTTGAAGGCTTGGATAGCGTGGAATACTGCATTCTTAGCTGAACATGTTTATGAGATGGCTTTAGCTTTAAACCGGAACCTTTATCTGCGATGCTTATGTTAGACAAGTAAACTACGTAATACTTTATTATTCATCACTATATATAAATTACAATGATAACATAGACACAACCCTGAGTCCATAGACCGGGCTTGGTCCGACTATAATGGTCCCGAGATTAATCAGGTGAGGCCACATACACCTCACCCTCCCGTTAACCCGAATGGAAAAACCACATCCGTTCTTTCTCACGCATGTGTTTATATATATAATGCAGGTGTTGAAGTAGATGAAAGATTTTCTTATTTTGGAGGTAGTTCTAATTTGATCACGTACTTGACTGTGCGGTTGGGCCAGTCAACAGCCACTGCAGCTGAGAATGTGAATATGTGGTCTGGAACAACCTCACTTCTTCCATTAGTTGGCGCGTTTATTGCTGATGCATTTCTCGGTCGTTACTTAACGATTATAATCGCTTCTCTGCTCTATATTATGGTTTGTTATATCTGTTTATTCTTAACATGGAATATTATCGCGTTTACTGTTGTGTTTTACTACTTTGACATTATGTTCACTACTAAATATATGCACATAGGAAAGTTTGATCTGACTTGCTGTACACTTTAACCATAAGAAAGATTTAGTTACTTATGGTGCAATAACTTGCACCCTTTGTATTATCTTTTTTGGCGTCGCGAGTGTGGTTCGATCTAATTATGTATGCTGCATCAGCTATTGGTTTGTAGCCTACTGAAAGAATATACATCAGCTATTGGTTCGTAGCCTACTGAAAGAATATAAATCTATCACACCCCATTTATCCACACACTATATTTTTTGAGAATCAACACAATATGTTAAACTAATGCGGTATGACACTACATCAGGTACTCAGACGTCCCATTTTTCAATATGATTAAGAAGTTAAAGATACAAAAACCATGTTTCGTTTCGTGCTATCTCATGTTGTATCTTTAGTAAGTGCGTGCGTGCGTGCACGTGCGTATCCTGTAAATCATCTTCGTGTGTGTATGCAAGTAAGTTCATGAAATCTGCAGACAGGTCAATTTAACTAGATTTTTTTTGTAGCAGTATTCAGTTATTTAAGAACCCAGTTTTAATACCTTGCTATCGCATTTTCTGTAGGTTAATACTCTGCTTCAGTTATTTAAGAACCCAGTTTTAATACCTTGCTATCGCATTTTCTGTAGGTTAATACTCTGCTTTTTTTACTTGGCTGAAGCGAAAACTGCTAAGAAGCATACGAGAGCTGCAAGTTGGGTTTTGCAGAGGGAGCTTATAGTTAAGAATCTGTTGGATGTTGATATTAATAAAAATGATTTCGTGTTCTCTACAAAATGTACCTATGTCAACAAGACTCCTAACTTGCTCAAAAGGTATGTCTATAAACCTTGAACAATTTTTTTCGATGCATAGTAAAATAACACGAGAATGTAGAAACATGTTCCTGCGAGCGCCCTATGTGTATGATTTAAATAATAGCTCTTCTTATTAAACAATGTGTTTGAGGATCATAGGAGCATCTGAACATCTCTACAAGCATTAGCTCTAAAACCAGTGGAAACGGCTTTGGATTTTGGAATCCTAATGCGTTCATGTAATTTTTTCCCCCTACTATTTATGTCATTTTTGATGAATACTCTTATATTGTAATTCTGAACTTGAATGTCGCACATATTAGTTTCCTGTAGCCCATGAAAAAATACAACAACCTGTTCCATTTTCGTATGGTTGCATAGGTATTAAGCTTCAGCAATATTTTATGTTTCCTGATTGATCATATTATGAGCATGCACAAGCAACTATTACAGGCCTTAATAGCAACGGGTAATCCTCTTATGCTGGTATTTCCTTCAGATAAAAAGTAGTACTTTATCATGTTTCACATGTGACAGGAACATATGGTGACTGGACTCGCATCATAAAGCAAATCGGGAAGTTCACATTCACATACCAAGATGCTGAACAAGTTGCTTTCATGACAAAGAAATATCAATCTACATGATTTTTGACAGGTACACATTTATCAGATAAAACCAAGGTGTCAGTTTCAACCCAATCTACGTGACCGCACAAGCTCTAGAATGACTTTTTTCAACACAAATATATGTATATTTGTCCACCTCTTGAACTTGGTAGTTATGCTAATGGGGGTGCCAAAACAATCGATGATCCTCTGGTAGACTTGCTTCACTTAGGAGTAGATGAACATGCAGCACACCTAGCTCTTCTGGTGGGAACTTTCTTCAGGATCTTCTTGATGTTTTCACAAGGAATTCACTTGACATATAATATTATCCTCAAGAAGAGTCGATGTCAGAGGTAAAGCAAATCTCACTTTCTACTGAAGGTTTTGTTGCAGTTGAAGATCTAAATCTGGAGGATATCAAGTTCAAGCAAGTCCGTTGTATTTTTACATTCATTTAGTGAATATAAGCTTAATACGTAACCTAGGTATGTCCTAAATCTAATATGCTGAAGATTTGATAAAAGATTTTTATAAAATACACATGGAATTATTTACACAAATGCAAAAATAAGGTGCTACTTCTGATCAATTTACATTTTTAGTGTTTGAGTGTTGTGCTGTCAAGTTAGACGTTGAATTGAAAATTAGCAGAGCTGTATATGTTAAAAATGATATAGTTGAAGATGGTTAATAATTCTGGCACATCTACAAACCTTCAATGCATTAGAAGGAAGTGTGATGACTTATGAAATCCCATTATCGCCCCACATCACCCTTCTAAGTTAGTAGTCTACAAGTATTTAATCATACTAAGTGAAGATAGCTTATATATGTCAGTTCAAAAAGAGAGAAGAAAAAAAGATGGCTTATATCTTTGACAGTGGCCTATTTTGAACTATTTTTATGTTTAGTGCTGGTATTGGGTAAACCGACCATACCCATATAACCAAAGGCGATGACGGGATCCACAGAAGTGGAAAGGTAGCAGGGGTAATATTTCAAGATTTTCTCATCAGGAATAGTCTCGGGGGTAATATTTCAGGAACAGACTCAAAAGTTGTTATTGCAAAGATTTTCTCATACCCACTTTCTGTAAGAGCTTTGATCCCCTGGGCAATGCTCCCAAGAGCAGCATCAGTGATGCTTGGTCCAGTTTTCACTGATTCAAGATAAAGAATAACTTAACACTATATCAATTTGGTTTTGAATTTTCACTTTGCAGTAATGTATATTTTTTTATTCATACACTGAGTTATTATATATACGATATATCAAGAGTAAGATGTAATTAAATACTTGATAACTCGAACAATATGAGTATCCAATTACATCATTAGTTCACATAACTCGAGTCAATTTTGGTCCACACTAAACCCCTGATTGTCAACATGAATAGCGTGTCATTTTGAGTTCATACTTGTATTATTCAAAGCAAGAAACTCATCTTTGTATTTTGGTTCATAATGTAGTTAGAAATAAATCTTATTCGCTTAGTTTCGGTTTATAGTCATTTTATATTCTGGTATTGGCAAGGTTAAGTCTGGTTTACGCTTGACAAAAGAGAATAATCACATATGTCAGGGGTTCTGAAAGTAAAGATAGCGATTCCTTTGAACCAAAAGGGACTTGGCTATTAAACCCATTTGATCTAAAACCAACCCACTTGAAACTGAAACATACAGCAGATCGTTGTTAGTATACAACTTATCATGCACTGATCTGCGTGTATATATGAGTAGACAACCAAACTGTATACAACTTTGGTTGTCAGTGGTTCTTATATATACTAACAAGTATGGAAGACCCGCGCGTTGCTGCGGGAAGTCTTCTTTTATCTTTACTTGTACAACAGAACTCATTACATAATAGAACTGTGCAAAGGGCAAGCATTTAATTTGGAAATTTAATTCCATTTGCCAGCTTAAAAAAGAAATGGTTGACAAAGCATTTGCGTAAATCTGTTATTACAACTTTCAGAATTGCTCTTATTTTGTTAAATATTGAACAAAATATCAACACATGTTATTTTTTTTATCTCATTGATACTAATCTAATTCTATCATGACGAATAGTAAGTTGTTTGTACGCATTAAGAGCAGACCTTATGCGACTTATAATAAAAAATCAAGATGAATATTGTAACATGGAACGATGCAATTCAGCAAATGACCAACACCCTCTAAGATTAATGTTCTACCTTGGACTGGATATGAAGAGCGTTGCATTTATTTGCGGCTACTGTCCACCTTAATAGCAAAGTTGCAGCATCCATGTACCTTCAAGTAAACAATGATCCCGATATCAGTTAGGACTGGAGCTGTCATCTCCATCTGCTGTTTGTAGGTTGTTTTGTCCTTTGGAAAATCGGTCGTGGTCGACAATGATGACGACTGCTGCCTCTCAGCCATTAACGACTGGGACGAGGTTGACAATTGAAACGCAAATACCTCAGACAGCTTCAGGGGTCAGCATTCTTTTCCATGTTTGCTTTTTAAAATACTCATTCTTCTTCCTTTTGAAACTTCTTTTTTGTCATGCAATTGTCTTTGTACATTTTATGTGGCTTGGGAAATATGGTGCTTTTTGGTTTTTAAATCTTTCCTTCTGCGTAGTATATATTTTACACGTCCTTTTGTGAGCAGAAAACTTATTTTTTTTAGCAATTTTCCAGTATTATTATTATTATTATTATGTTTTTTTTTACCACCGACTTGCTGATTCTGTTGCATTGGCTGAGATACCATTGTGGAGACTACACCAGAAATCATGTTCATGTAAGATTGGTTACTTGAACTGTTCCCATTTCTATTGTTATTTTAATCCAGGAGTAGATATCATTTGGCTTGCTACTCTTTGTGCCCCCATTAATGAGATCAAAGTGTTTCCACCTGAATTTGCAGAACAATTAGTTGCGTGTCGAGAACAATGATTAGTGGAGCTGCTGGAAGAATGGAAGCTTTGCACCAAGCACTTAGAGATTTAACCAAGTTTCTCATAATAGTCCTTCAAGATGACGCTAATATATCCAGTCTTGACGACAACGATATTGATTTGAATATGGACGAGTCCCCACTCTCATTTTTGGAGGAGCTCCGCCAATTGAAAAAGCAAGATCATGTTCAACTTGTAGACAAAAAAACAAAGACAAGAGTCTTCAGAATCTGACGTTAAAAGTCTTTGCACGTGGAACGTACAAAAGATTGGATTAAAACAGCTTCTTCTCATGAAAACAATCTTTTGTCGGCGACTTTTCCACATGTAAGTCTACGTGATTCAGTTATTTGACAATTACCATGTTCAAGTCTCTGCTAAATGTGTTGTGTTTTATTAGCTTTGTGTTCATCCAGCTAAGAGGGTGAGACATGGGACCATGGCTGCTATACAAGGACTCTTGACCACATGCAGTCGCACACAGATGACAGAAGGAAAGCAGGCTACTGCCGGTAAGGTTAATTTTTACTTAATTGCATGGTTTATATTTTTAGCTCACAAAAAGATTTGTAAGTTTGTAATTGATCTGTCTTTTCTGGAATGTTTATGTGCTTTAGTATGTGATGACGATGAAGAGGTGTTGGAAGCCGCTTAGATGTTTCTTGAAAGTTTATTCTAATCAAGTGGGAGGAGGCATCGCCTACAACGTGATTTTGCTGATATATTTAACCAGTACTTGTTATGCTTTCTATATGGGGGTATTATGGATTTTATGATCAAGTTGTAGGACTTTTTACCTGTTAAGCTATATGTAAAACGACTCCTCATATGAATGAGGTCTCAACTTCGACACCACCCGGGCTTTTGTATCCATGGACAATAACTACAAAAAGTGAATACAACTTGTTACCTATACTATACAAAGTAAATTACAGTTAATAGAAGTATAAAACAGTTGCAACTATTTAACAGTTTACAAAGTTGTTTAGCACCAGCCATGTTCATGGTGGGTATAATGGATTGTTGCATATATTATTTTGTGTGTTGCCTTTTTTTATGTATAACCTGTTAACTTTGTCTTAAAAAATAGGATCGTTTAACAAATTATATTATTCGAACTTTTAAAAATTAAAATTATTAAATTTTTTATTAAAATTAGGATTGAAAATTTTTTTTAAATTTATTTTTAACATAAATATAAGGTTACGTAAGCGTAAACTATAACTAAAATATAATAAAGGTTAAATTAGAAATTTAGTAAATTAAAAACACACTAACCATAAACCTTACGGAACAACCAAAAAAACGACCCCGCCCGTTGGACGGGTTACGACGCTAGTATATATATATATATATATATATATATATATATATATATATATATATATATATATATATATATATATATATATATATATATATATATATATATATATATATATATATATATATATATATATATATATATATATATATATATATATATATATATATATATATATATATATATATATATATATATATATATATATATATATATATATATATATATATATATATATATATATATATATATATAGATTTTAGTTAAAGTAGTGTAGTGTCTTATAATTGTTAAAATAAAAAGTAATTTGGACCTTTAGATTTACTAGTTTAATTAAGATGACATCATTCTCATTAAAAGAACATTAAATTTTTAATTAATTGCATTTTTATGTTTGTTAGGAAATTTATAAAAAAAGGCTTCATTGATTAAATTTAACCATATTTATTACACTTATTAATTGTATTTTAATTGAAACACTTGATATTAATTGGAAAAAAACACTACTATGTTTTTTCAAAAGTAACTATATTTTACTAGTATGTACTAGTAACTATTTCGGAGTTTTAGTTTTTTTCTTATGTTGTATCACCTATTAATTTATACAACTCAAGAGAAGTTATTTTGTGTATATTATATTAAGTTATAGTTACGGACATCAATTGGTACATAACGGTTTTTTATTTGTTTAGGTTGTGTACGAGTTAAATGTTAAATATGTACCATCATATTTGTAATTTTGGATGTGACATGAATTGTATCTATTTTTTACATGAGTTGATAGATATGTACCTCTATTTTCTTGTTGATGTATCATCTTATTATGTTGTAAAATATTGGATATTTAGTAGTTTACTTGTAAAGAATATTATTTAGACATAATGTATCAAAACTTTTTTATGTATCAAGTTTACCTATTATAAAGAATACAAATGTATAAAAAAAGAAAAAATATGAAGATGTATCAAGAAAACCGTTATTATCAATAAGTTTGGTTGAATGAAAATTAAATATTGTTTAAAACATTAAATACTATTGGTTAAATGAAAATTAATTCTAGGTTTATTTATTAATTGTCCTTTGATCATATATTAGTTACATTAATACAATTCATCTATTATTAATTGCATTTAATACTAACTAATTAAATCTAATGGTTCATAATACTTTTCATTTTAACAATTTTAAAGGGGTACACCACGTTAACCTAACTCTATATATATATATATATATATATATATATATATATATATATATATATATATATATATATATATATATATATATATATATATATATATATATATATATATATATGGAGGAGGGTTAATGTGAGAGAATTTTTAAAATTATTAAAATGAGAACCAATCTATACCGTTGGATCTATTATGTTGTATTAAATAAGAATGATAATTAATGAGTGAAATTATGAACATTAAATGTAGATTAAAATATATTTTACTTACATTATTTTTTTTCACCAACTATTAGTTCAATATCTCGAAAATAATTGATACGTCGTGGTACAATATCTCAAAAATAACTGATACGTCGTGATGCAATCTCAAAAATAACTGATGCACGTGGTACAATATCTCGAAAATACCTGATTCGTCGTGGTACGATATATCAAAAATAACTCATGGTGCGTGGTACAATATCTCGAAAACAACTAATGCGTCGTGGTACAGTATCTCGAAAATAACCAATGCATCATAGTATATTATTCTAAAAATTAAAGAGCATTTATGTTTGGTCAAAAGAAAAAATGAAGGTTATACTTTTAATTTTTATTTCTTGTATTAATTACCATGCATTTAGTTACTATTTCCTTTAATTCTATTAATTATTTAATGGTTCTTAGTTTTATAACTTTAATTAGTTCTCATTTGATCCTAATTCTATATATATGTATATATATATATATATATATATATATATATATATATATATATATATATATATATATATATATATATATATATATATATATATATATATATATATATATATATATATATATATATATATATATATATATATATATATATATATATATATATATATATATATATATATATATATATATATATATATATATATATATATATATATATATATATATATATATATATATATATATATATATATATATATATATAGTGTAACTTTATTTACAGAACCCATCTTATTGACAGAACTTGCAGAACTCTTGTTTTTGAAGAAAAACATGTATGTCTGAAGGAGTACATGTATGTTTTTAAAGAATATTTGTATTCGTGAAGCATATTTAAAGTTCTTTTTATCAAAATTAAATTAAATTAAAAAAAGATATAAAAAACATACATGTTTGAGGGCGTGCATGCATGTATATGCACGCATACAAAAACATACATTTTTGAAAGCGCACATGCATGTATGTGCACCGATCCAAAAACATACATGTCCGCTTTCAAAAACATACATGTCTCCTTCAGACATACATGTTTGCCTTAAAAAACAAGAGTTCTGCAAGTTCTGTCACTAAGATGGGTTCTGTAAATAAAGTCCCCCTATATATATATATATATATATATATATATATATATATATATATATATATATATATATATATATAAGGGTGCGCTATATGCAGAACCTTTTTTTTTGGTAAAAAACTTACAGAACCATTTTAAACCAATAAGAATTTAGCATTATTATTTCTTTTTATTTAAATGAAAAGGGTATATTGGTAAAATATATTTTCACCGTTTTTTATCTTTTATTAAAAATGTTTTTAAGGATATTTATTTTCAGAATTGAAAACTTCTTTTTCTAACATGTATGTTTTCTTCACTTGTTTTTTTTAAATATTACACATATGGAATTAATTTTTTTCCAATATAGTCTTTTGAGAATAAAGTGCATGTATGTTTTTTTAGTATTGTAAACTAACACATATTTATTTAGTACGAATGTTTACACATTTTTTTAAAATTAGTAATTAGACATAGTTTTTTATCTTACATTCTTTAATTTTTGAGATTTATAACAACAGAAAGAAACATACATGTAATCTTTAAATTTATAGAGCATCAAGAACATAAATATCACATACAATTTTGATAGTGAATACATCTAATAAACAGAATTATTATCAAATCTTTAAAAACACATGTGCACGCAGTCCTAAACATATATGTGTATGTCTTCGAGAACATGTATCTACGGCTTCGATAACATGTATGTACCGCTTCGAGAACATGTATGTACGGCTTCGAGAACATGTATGTACGGCTTCGATAACTTGTATGTACGGCTTCGATAACTTGTATGTACGGCTTCGATAACATGTATGTACGGCTTCGAGAACATTTATGTACGGCTTCGAGAACATATATGTACGACATCGAAAACATATATGTACGATATCGAGAACATATATGTACGACATCCAATCCTCATCACATACTGTCATTCTTTATAACTTGCCATCCCCTAAAACAAAAATATAAAAACATAAAAAAAACATGTGAGTCATAACAAGCCAAATGTAAAAAAGTCTTATGTGTGTACTAATTCATAAACGATCCGTGTACCAAGGACTTTTCAAAAAAGGCTAGCTATTTTGTATAGCAAAAAAGCTTATAAGCTATTGATAGATAATACAGTATCATGTATTGAACTACTACACCAAGTGGTGACTTTTAGGACAAATTGAATTTGGTGATATCTTAATTTAATGAAGGTCTGTACATATTTTGATTGTGTACATTTTTAATAATAAAATATTTGATAAACAACAAATGTATTTGACACATAGTAATTATCTTTAATGACTTAACTACATGTTTTGCAAAAAAAAAGGCTACGTGTTTCGTCCACAACCAAAAAATGTTGTTATCACCTTTATTCAAGCCTTCATTCAAGGCTAACCTTTCAAATAAAAAACAGCTATTTAATTAAAGAGTCAAAAGTAGTCAACAATAACATAAACATCATCAATAACATATTAATTATTATCAAACCTTTAATATCAGTTATCAATTAATTGAGATCTAAGACCAAATGAAACTTACAAGATTCATTTAACTTCGAGCTGAAGATAAACAAAATACCAGATCCACCATGGCATTATTTTTGTACATAAAGATATGACATCCCAAACAATCGGATCATGATCGTGTTGTTAGTTGTTGAAAGTCGGATCTGACTGAATCTTATATATTTTGAGCCTTTCAAAGATTTATTATCTTTTTCAAAACAGTTGCAAAAAAAAACCTTTGATAATGTTGAAAAGATCTTATATATTATTATTATATGATTATAGATCAGAAAGTGCTTGATTGTATATCAGAGGGTGCAGTTAAAGCATCTTGAATATATATATATATATATATATATATATATATATATATATATATATATATATATATATATATATATATATATATATATATATATATATATATATATATATATATATATATATATATATATATATATATATATATATATATATATATATATATATATATATATATATATATATATATATATATATATATATATATATATATATATATATATATATATCTTTAATAAAATAGATGCAAGATTTCAATAATTATTATACTCAAATATACACATACACGAACAAAATATAGCAAATCCAACTATATGCTTACCTTCGTACACATCTACTTGTGACCTTCCGCAAACAGTTTTGACTAGATCCGTGGCCTAACTCTGTGTCAAGCGGTTACCGTGGGCTAATCGAAAATCAGTCATGTGTTATTTTCGTAAAGAATAATTATCGAGAGTCGGGATCAACATGTGTAGGTGGTAAGGTTTGTTATAAATTAGATCTGAAGATCTAAAATATTTTATTTTGATGGTGAAATGTGTTTGAATGAGAGAGAAAACAAGTAAAATGGATGGAGTGATTTATGAAAATTGACGGTTTAATGATAATGCAAATATGAAAATACCTATATTACCCTTGAGCCTATTTTATTAGTATTATGTAATTTACATTATTTACTAAAATGCCATTGTGCATTAATATAATATACATTATGTTTTGTTAGATGTAAAAAAACTGTTTCTGTAAGTTCTGTACCTAAAATGGGGTTCTGCAAATAGCACAACACTATATATATATATATATATATATATATATATATATATATATATATATATATATATATATATATATATATATATATATATATATATATATATATATATATATATATATATAATGCTCACACATCCACCTCATTAATCCACCTAAGCACAATTAATATGAGGTGGCAAGGTCACAATATGTGTGCCACATCATCCCACTGCGTGTGCCACATCAACATGTCCATGGAACACTTTTTAAAAATATGACTACAATGGGATTCGAACCCTGGACCTTTAGTTTCAGTTACATACGCATTTACCACTGTGCCAAATCAATTTTTGATGTTAGGCTTTCTAAAACAAAATCAATAAAGGCCATCAACCACTATCCATTATTAAATATTAGTAGAATTTTAAAACTGTTTCAACAATTTCAATAAATGTACATTTCTTAAATATGAAAATTATTGAATTTAATTTCTACATTATGAATTCAATTTTTGAGACCAATTTAAGATAGTATTGATTTTGGAGATTAATTTATTATGAAACGCATAATACTTTCCAAAATAAACATTATTTGTTCAAATAAATTTTCAAATCGTACACATTAAAATCAAAGTCACAATCAAAACATAACACACACCTATGATGATTGAAAGTAGGGTTAGGAAGATAAAACTGATCTACAATATTTAGCCAGGTTTGTGTGATTGTGAGTTTGATTGAAACTTATTTTCCATTAAATTTTAAATATTTTGTTTTTTTTATCTTTTTAGTTTTTCAATTTTGATCCGATTGAATGATGAATTACGAATTTACGACCCAGGTTAAGTCTGATTCGAACTTTTAATATGGTTTGTATTTATTTCTTATGCTTTATATAAGTTTGATGATTTTTATTTCATGTTTGTCAAAATTCATATCTGTAAAAACAAAAAACACGCCACCATAAGATTTAAAAAGTCACGAGGTAAGTTTTCTCAATTGATGAAACCAGTGGTTAAAAAAACGCTTCACGCCCATATCAACACTACCAATTCACACCCATATCAACACTAGTACAAAAATGGGTTTCGGTCACACAGACCGAATTTCGTGTAGTCACAAATAATTTTTTTTTGTGACTGAATTCGTAAGTTATAAATAAACAGTCACACTTGAAGTCAGTTTGTATGACCATTACGTATTTTTTTTGTCACGCATATGAATATGTACGTGACTAAGGCTAACAAATTTTTTTTGGATGAGTCGTTAGTCACTTAATAATTTGAGAGTGTTACCGAATCAAAGTCTGGTTCAAGTAGTTGTCACATTATACCTATACATGTGTGACAAATATTTGTCATACACACATCGAATGTGACCAAAAATCATATATGGTCACATATACTTATTTTACAAGTGACAAATTAATAAACAAGGTTGTTACACACATTATTTTAATGTGACTAGTATATTTTGTTAAATTTTAACCACACATGAATTTTGTATGTGTTGCAAGTGGAAAGTAGGTATTGAAACATTTGCCACTATATTTATTTAAATGTGACAAATATTTTACAATTACTTGAAGACTATGATCAAATATAATACATGATCATACTCAATAACCAAATAATTATGTGACTATATGTTTTCCAATAGTCACAACATTTGAGAAATATGAAACTAAATTATATTTATGGTCACATTATAATGGGATTATATGTGACCAACACAATGAAAAAGTCACACAGTAAAATATTCATGTGACAAATGATTAGAACCAAATGTAATATCAATTTCACTAATGTTGATATGAGTCACATTTTTAGTGTTTGTATGACTAAAGTCACTACACCTAGTCACAACAAGTATTTTTCTTTGTGACTAACTAAGCCCATAAAATAATAGTTTGTCTCAACAAGTATTTTTTTATGTGACTAACTATGCCCATCAAAAAAAATTGTCACACACATTTATAAGTGTGTGTCGAAGCTTCCTTGATACTCCTCCCTGCATGCATTGAGTTCAGACTATTTGCCATTATGGTTTGCAACTCTTCATTTGCCCCAATAAAAAACTATGGTTGTTATGGGTTGTATAAATACCCTGCCTATTGTTATATAATCTATAACATCACCAACTAACAGATCATCTTCCCCAAATCAAAAGCACCTTTTTACTTTCTATTAACAGATCAATCCATGTCAGATTCTCAAGGAAGTACTTCTGATGCAAATGCCACCCCTGTGTTGGACGAGATTATGCAACTCACTGGTGGTGCAAATATTTCGTATGCCATGAGGGTATACTTTGAGCAACAGATTATTGAAGAGAAGGATTTTACTAATGATATCCGGGATTTGATTGAACCGGTTAAGGTAAGCCTAAAAAGGGTGCGTACTGCACTTTCTGAAATGAAGACCAAGCATCCAGCTGCTGATTGGGAGGAGTATATTAAAGCTTTTACTGATTTAAAGAAGAGGTTGGAGACGAAGCTTTACCGTTTGAACATTATTGTTCAGGAACAAGTTGAAGGTGTCGATGAGTTAAAAGCTTGGTCCACTGAAATGGAAATGGTTCCACCAGCAGAAGAAAATGTTTGATGATTGTTATGCACGGGCACATATCTTTTTGTTGTTTTAGCCCATCAATATGCAGTTTGGGTATGTCGTGTCTAAACCAGTTCTTTTGTTTAAGTTAAAGTACTATGTACCCATGTTTTGTTTAACTTCATATCTAATATGTATATATTGTCTAATGGTAATGGTAATGACATTTATGTTTAATTTGGTTTAATGTTTAATGCCTGCTATTGTGTTTATCTTAATTTTTTATTACATCTAACTAAATTGTTCTTTTCCTTATAGTTATGCTTAATATCAGAATCTGTTGTAATTTTTGGGGGTTAAGATAGCAGAATGTGATGTGTGTATGAAATTAAAGAAGGTACATGAACTGATTTAAGTATGAATTTGAGCACAAACTTGACAAGTATGACAAAATTCTGTATTATAGATTATGCAAACTTCTTGCAGACACAAATTTATTCTCATTATGTCAATAGCTAGTGCACTTCAGTAATGAGCAGATTTTTCAATACATGCTAATCACAAAATTTGTGAATACAGACTGAAATAAAAACCAACTATAACCTATTGTAACTAAACACTAGGTGTGCAGGCAATAGAAGGTTTAAATCATGTTGTCAATAAGCTTAAACATACAGTCCCAAACACCCCTTATGTTGAGTAGTATATCAAATTTACAAAGGAATAATGAAATTTAAGCAATTTCAGGGCATGCAACCAATATGAAATATAAAGGTGAGCAACAAAAGACTTAAATAAGCTGGATAATCAATAAAATATGCATTCACAAGCCAAACCACTAGTGGAGTTGAAACTGATACAAACTGATTCAATAGCTATATTTACATTATGTAGTTCAGTAATT
The DNA here is from genome assembly GCA_025667525.1 of Glebionis coronaria. Taxonomy (NCBI): domain Eukaryota; kingdom Viridiplantae; phylum Streptophyta; class Magnoliopsida; order Asterales; family Asteraceae; genus Glebionis; species Glebionis coronaria. The sequence goes on from CM046874.1 coordinate 597,849,497, forward strand.
GCAACTCAAATCACCAAATTGAACACTATGTAGTATGTCACTAGCTATATAAACAGATATGCAACTCAACTCACCAATCTGATACATTCTTTTTGAACACAAAGTTTCACTAGTATGACAGAATTCAATATGACAGATTATGAAACCTACATGTAATTAGCTATTTCAGCAGGACATAATTGAAATCTAATTTTCATAAAAACATAATTAAAAGAACCACTGAATGTTAAAGAAATTTTACATTCAAATAAAAGATATTACAAGTATTTTTGCAGAAAAAATGAAAGATTAAATGTGTGATATGCACACAAACATAAATCCTTAAACAAGTACTAGAACCTATCCTCTAAAATAACAAGTTAAATACGATAAAAAGGCCGATTGTGCCAACTTGAGCATGACAGGCTTCACTCGGTTTTTCGTATGACAAATCCTTCACCGTCTGCTCGATAGTGGTCACTGTGTGAATCATCACCTACATGTGCATCTGGCAAAGTGTTATCATTGTTCTGGTGAATGACTGTACTAAATTCCTCATCGACTTCGTCATATGTATCTTTGTAATTCTTGCTAGGGGTTCTGAAGACAATAGACATATTTTTTTGTACCTGGTCTTGGACATAAAAGACTTGTCCTTCTTGTGAGTCAAATATGAACGGATCATCCTTGTGGCCTAAGTTATTCAGGTCTACCAATGTATATCCAAGAAACTTATCTTTTTTGACCGCATGTTTCTTGTGATTAACCCAATCGCACTTGAAAAGAGGTATTCTCCTGAAACGGTAATCTAGTACCCATATCTCTTGTAAAACCCCTTAATAAAATATTTTTTTTTGTTTCAACTTCTTTGGATATATGAGTATCATCTACCTCAACACAAACCCCACTGTTCTGGTGAACTTTGCCATCATTTATTTTCGTACGAAATGTATACCCATTGATGTTATATGCATCGTATTTCACTACCGTGGCGCGTGGTCCAAATGATATCCACCTAACAGTATCTGATACGCTATCTTTTGATATTGCTAACTCTCTCAAAACCTGAATTTCAACAGTTAAAGAATAGTGTTTCAGATAAAGAAATGGTGTGTTGGTGGACCTCTACCTAGCTAATGACAACGCTTCTAATTGCTACTGAGAGTTGGAGATCGCCTCATTATGTTGTAAGTGCTTATTTATTATACTCTACTACTAGCTTAGTATTGGTTTTTGAGATGTTAAGTTAACCAATATTTAGCAACAAACAAACAATTATAAACATCATACAAGTAATTACCTCATCATGTAACCACTTAGCAAAAGTTTTACAATGCTCAGCCTCCAACAATGCTATTCGTTTCCCCGGGTTATTGTTTTTCAAATAATTCTTGTGTCACCTGAAACGAAACAATGTATTTGATTAACTTTTTTGTTTTTAGAATATTTATATCAATGAAATAGACATGTGTTAGTAATACTTACTCGATATAGGGTAAAAGTTCATATGTATTTTGTAGTACACAAATGAGCTTTTGCAAATAGTTCCCCATTCATTTCAAATGGTGTGCCGGCCGACAATGGCATTCCGTCCTCATTTTCATTGGTTACATCGTTATCAGGTGGCAAACCAACAAATTTCATTGTTTTATGATACTCGCTAAAAAACTCTATTGTTTCTTCCGCAATGGTCTCCTTAGCAATGCATCCCTCTGGTCTGTTTCTGTTTCTAACATGGTTTTTAATAACCTTCATACATCTTTCAAATGGGTACATCCACCGAAAGCATATGGGACCACACAATCTTACCTCTCTAGTTAGGTGCACAGTCAAGTGTATCATAATATCAAAAAATGACGGAGGAAAGAACTTCTCAAGTAGACACGGTGTCACAACTAGTTCTTTTTGCATCGCATCTAGTTCTTCCAATTTGATTTCTTTTCTACATATAGATTTAAAGAAAAAGCAAAACCTGATAATAGCATATCGTGTGGGTGGATCCATGTTTGAACGTATTGCAATTGGTAAAAACTCTTGCATTAACATGTGATAGTCATGTGACTTAAGGCCAATGAGCTTCCTTTACTTTACGTTGACCAAACTAGCAAAATTTGAACAATATCCCTGTGGTACTCTGAGGTTGGCTAACGTTTCACAAAATTTTTCTTTTTCAGCATTAGTTAACGTGTAGCCTGCTGGAGGTAGTGTTGTTTTGTCTTGTTCTAGCCTAGCAAAAAGCTCAGGTTTTATACCCAAAGCTGCCAGATCCATTCGTGCCTTCAATCCATCTTTCGTCTTACCAGGAACATTTAGCAAAGTTCCAACAAAACTCTCCCCACAAATTTTTTCTACATGCATAAAGTCAATACAATGTGGAACAGGATTATGCCTCCAATACCTTAGCCTTCGATACCAAATGTTGAATTTCTTCCAATACGATTCAGTAGGTTGGCTTGAACTACCCTCGTCTTCTGTTGCTTTTCTTTTGTTATTTTGAATTTTCCCACCTCTGCCGCTTGTATCTTCCTGGTTTCCTGATGCGTTATTGTTAGTTTTCTTTACTTTTCCCCACTTATTTTGAATATGTCGAACTTCGTCGTATATTTCTTCTCCTATCTTTGGTACTGGAGCACGTTCAAGTTCTTGTTGTCCATTAAACAATTTCCTTTGCTTTCTGAATGGATGTGTGTATGGTAGATATCGTCTGTGACCAGCATAACTTTGCTTGGCTGAGGCCGAAAGTCTTACACAATGTGTATCTTTCCCACATACCACGCAACCATTGAATCCACTGTATAGGCAGCCGCATAATGTACCCAGTGCTGGGTAATCATTTATCGTCCATAACACAACAGAATAAAGCTTAAAGTTATGTTTCGTTGATGCATCATATGTATCAACACCATGTTAAAATAAGGTATACAGATCATCAACTAACGGTTCTAAGAAAACATCAATATCATTCCCCGGGTATCCCGATATAAGGGTCGAAAGCATGATAAACTTTCGTTTCATACACAACCATGGAGAAAGGTTGTATATGACACATAAAGCTGGCCATACACTGTGATGCCTATTACCTGAGTTGACATCAACCCCATCAGCCGATATTCCCATCCGTATATTTCTTGGATCTTCTACAATTTTGGGGAATTTTTCATCTATGGTACGCCATGCCTGTGAATCTGCAGGGTGACGTAAAACACCATCTGTTATCCTCTTTGTTGCGTGCCATCTCATGTTTTCTACAATACTTGGTATCTTAAACAATCGTTTTAGTCTTGGTATAATGGCTGGAATGTTTTCGTAAACTTTCTTTGTCTTATTGTCGACCTTCCATCTTGTTGTTGTTGGTTTATAGAGTTCATAACAATTATTTAAAACCCTAATATGGATCAAAGAGCGCATAGCGGAAGCGATTAACAAGATCATTAATTTAACACAATTATGATTAATCAAGGCTAGGGTTACATACCTTTATCCTAACAAGATCCACAAGACGACGGAGCAAACGACAACTAGGGTTTATCACGAACACCACCAAGAATATAGTCTAAAGTAAGACTATATCACGTTCTTGTACACACGTGATACGGCGAGTTAACCGTGAGTCTAGCACGAACAAACCGAGCTTCCAAGCCTATGGAAAATCTACCCAACAACCCTAGAGAGGGGCTAGGACTAGATCTAGAATAGCTTATTGAAAATCAAAGAAGAACCCTAATAGGGTGTTTGTTTGGCCGGCGGTTAGAGCAAGAGAAAGAGAGATGTGAGGTGAAAAATTATGAGGCTTTAGGTTTGTTTATATACACCTTGGAAAACTTCTCTTCCAAGGTTAAACACGATAAAGCCACAAAATCTTTTCTCCTTATCTTTGTCTCCTCTATTTAGGCCGGATATATACATGCTCCAAAAGAGGTTTCCGGAACTTTTCCGACTCCTTCTTTTAGCTTCTTTAACCTTCTATAACGGTCGTTTAATACTTAACTTTTAATTACTTAACGATCGTTAGCTACGGTTTGATTTAATAAATATAATAAATATATTTAATAAATAAATAAATTAACTCTTCACGTAATGTGTGCAATCCCGTGATCTCGAGTTCGATCCTATCACGACTATTAATTTTAAGTCCATAAACTTTCAGCTCCCACTTGGACAAAATTCTAATATCGTGATCACATTGACTAGCGTCTAGTTACACTAGCAATGTCACTAGTACAACTCGAGTAAGGTTTCTTGGACAAAACCTTTTAATGATTAAATCATTATTATTATTATCCTTTCATTTCAAATACAACGTTAATAAGGATATGGATCCTAGTCATTCCTTTCATTAACCATTCTGTTTCTCGTTTACGGATATAGCAAGATCACCAAAACAAATTTGGGTGCGGTCGCACAAATATCTTACTACTCCCCCGAGGGGCCCAGCTGTATTATACTTCAAAATAAATTTTGAAGGAAACGAATCCCATTTTGACTACAAGCAAAACTTATGAACTTTGCAACACTTCCGGAAATAATCCTTATAGCTACCAGTTACGTTTAGCGTTAGATTATTCTACAGAAATGCACTAGATCCACGACAGTTTCCTGGTATCTCAGGTCTAAGGATAACTATTTATGATTTACTTGATGACAAAGATCCATAAAGTAAAATCATATAGTTGGGATAAGTCCAATATTTGATCCATCAAATATCATCCAAAATTGACCAATATACTTTCAAGTATACTCTGTCACTATTTTGAATTGTCTTAGTCTAATAATATTCCCATATTATTAATCGACAACGGACATTTAGAAACATCATAATGCTCATGGATTTAAAATAGGATACAAAATCAAATAACAGAAAATAAACGAAATCCAATCTTTATTTCATCAATTCAATAATGTCTTACATCCTTTATCCAAATACTAAAATAGATCAATGCATAAAACTGGTACATGCATCATGCCTCTAGTAATGACATTCATACTTGTTTGGCAAAGCATAAAATAACCAATCTTGACCTATTGAAATTTTGAGAATACTTTCTTCAAGAATTCAAATCATTGAAACTCTTGTACATGTGCATCCAAACAATTTGATATTGCCACATAGTATCAAAATTGTGAAACATCCTTGATCACCAATTTCCTAAACTTCCAAAACACATTTGAAGTTCAAAGTATTCTAATTCTTTAATGTATAATGCAACTTTAATCAACATGTCATCTCCAAAGATCCCATGACTAATATTGAGTGTTACCTCAATTATATCTTTTCAAGTTTTACAACTTGTCATAAAAGATACAAATACGTTACCATTAATATCTATTATGTAATGTTTGATTCCAACCAAAACCTTCAAGTTTGTTGGCTATGATAATTTGCACAACGATTGACAAATTATTCATCTATAGAATATGGAAGCCGATCCAAGATTTAGGATGTTATTCTAATTCCAAACATATTCCTTCAGAATATTCATTACACAAGTTATTCAATAACTTCTTAAATAGATTAATATATTCAAATCATCATGTATTTTAAGCATGATATAAATACAACACGACACACATGAAAATTTCTCAAACCAGATTTAGATTTCTTCATGTCCTAAATATCCACGTAAACATACTACATGGCATATTACGTTGTATTTCCACCGCATAAATAAATAAATTTATTTGTCCCAAGGTTATGTATATCTTATTTTCTAAATCTCCAAAGTAAAGTTTCATCTCAAATCTAAACCAAATCAACATTTAATTTGAATGAAATCTCACTTTCTTACATGTCTATTTGACACATATAATTTAAGAAAATAAACATAATACTCCCACTAGCTTTTAGGAATACTCAGAAACCATCTTATTTAAATTTAAAACCAAACTTGGATTTCAAAATAAACATAAGAATAATCTCCTAGATGCATGCTTTTATCCATTCACGGATAATTGCATTTTGTACTTTTCCAAAGATTTATATTTTGAAGTAATAAACTCATTTCGATTACTTAAGTGCTTTCTCAAGTAGTCATTCAAGAAATAGTTCATACATATCCAAATTTGTCAATTAAAATATGACCATCAAAATCTTTATATATTTAATGTATTTAGGAAAGAATACTCAATCACAATTAATTACTTAAATGTGACTAATAATCTATTCACAATACATACATTAAATATGTGTACAATTTTGTCCATATAGTTTCGACACAAAGATTAAACCACTACAATTGGCATTTTTCTTCCTTTGACGAAACTTATCTTCAATTTCTAGTCAAACTATTTAAGATAAACCAAAACCGAAATTTGATTATCTTGTTGGACAACATCTATAACAATCATAGTATGAGTAGTTTACCCAAAACAATATTTGGTAATAAATCATAACAATTATTTGTAACTCATAATTCTCAGCATATAAATCGCATATCCGAGATATCCTTACGGACCTATGACATAAATTCCTTTATCTTAAGGTTTAGCATTTACACGCCTACCTCATGATAATTACTAGTGTATTTTAGAAGATCATGTATCTTGTAATTTTATCTTTCAAGATCAAAACTCCCACTTGCTTTTAGTAACTTAAAATTACTCTTTAAATACATAGCAAATAGATCAACACTCCAACGTTATCTATATGGGACATTACAAAACACAATGACAGTTCCATACCCTTTATTTTCTAAACAATCCACTTCATAAGTAGTTTAGCAAAATCCGAACTTCATTTAAGATATAATGTGATTCATCACATTCCATATATAATGGTATCTTATTAATCTTCTTAGATCAAGTCATACTCAACTTTCTAACCTTGATTTCTTTTGGAATAAAGGAAGATATAGTTATCTTGAATCAAACATCACCATCATATTGAGAATTCTGATTTTCCTAATGAACATACCATAACAATGATGTATTTCATTTAGGGAAATATTGTAAGTCAATCTTAACAATATTTAAGATAAATATATATCTTTAGGCTTACCTATATACCAACTAAATCATCTTAATGGTATAACATTTTGCATGCTTTATAACTCAAGTAATTTTAAAGTCACTTCATAAAAGTTATAAGTCCATTATACGTTACATGTATATGTCTTTAGTGAAATAGAGACAATATATTAACGTCTTACTTTATATTATACGTCTTCCAAGACTTTATGTTTGTGACTTTATTCAATAAATCATAAACATGTATAACTAAAGTAAATCATGAACATCACTAGGTTTCATTCATCTTTTCAAGTTAATTCAATCATACACTATTATATGAACACCACTAGGTTTCATTAGTAGTATAAGATTACTTTATGTATCTTATGTCATTCAAGGAATTTGTCCTATTTTAAGAAACTTCAAAACATTCCACGCCCGATCTTACGACATGTGGATATTTTACCCTGTAGTTTACAATTTAGTCCAAGCTCTTACATGACTAAATCAAAACAACAAATGTTTCTTAAAGTGAATGATATATATACTTTTAAGTAGTCTTTTAATCATATTGACACATGATCTAAATATTAATTAGATTGTTTAATCTCTTATCTTAAGAGAATCATATCTTTATGAGTTGTTTCTTGCACACAATGTTCATTTCTCCCACTTGTGCATGGAACAACCTCATATATAAGATAAACATCACGTCTAACGTTCGTCTATACAAAATATGATTGTGCCACATATATTAGCTTTTTACAAGTAGATGTAGAATCACTTAATCAACAAGAATCAGTACATAACTATCTTTGAAGATATTAGTGTCAACAATTCGAAAGTAATTATCTTAGGACATACTAAAGATAACATGGGTTATTACCAAGACAACAAGGCTAACTCCCACTGAATTAGAGAATGTTTTAATAGACTCAAAATCAGTAATACAACATAATTCTCCCACTGAACTTGACAACATTGAAAATGTTTCATAATCGGTGAAAATAATTAGTGTTGTGTTTACTTTCTTACACTTTTGAAAAACACATTCGCAACAATTACTTATAGCGTTTAAGAGTGTATTCTACTTCGTAAATGATGACTTACCCATCAAATGCTTTTTAACTTGAAAGACTTGACATGCAATTTCTTCCTTAATAGGTCTACCAACCCCAAAATGGTATGTAGTGCCTATAAATGGTCAAAGCACAACTACTAGACAAATATGCTAGTTTGCCTTATAACCAATTAGCGGTAACTTTTTAATAACTCAAAATATGCACTTTTCTTAACTATTAAAACTTGCTATGAGTTATGGATTTGAATTTGACATTTCTAAAATCCTTATTACTCCTTCTTTACTCATGAAAAAGAGTTTTAGGTTTATCATTCATTTGTAAATTGACTCTATCCTCAACCATACGGTTTGTAGATCAATAAATGAATAAACCATGTTTACGGTGTAACGTTGCATTAATACATTTGCAAAAGAATTTACAAAATTCAATTTTAGTATTTTCGATAATACCATTCAAGAAAATAAAATTACCCCGGTAATAATAACCATAGTATTTTCCTTGAAAAACTAGAATCCATATTGACATAGATTTATCACATCAGTTGATCTGCTAGTGACAAATGTATTCAACACAGTAACTTGTCGAACAATAATTGCCAAATCAAATTGCAATTTCTAGATATGTCAGGGATTTACATTGCCAAAATCATTTGCATTGTAAACATGTTTCATCCCTTCTTTATGCCTTAAGTTTCCAGATCTCACTGAGTAACTCAATTAAGTCGACTAATCTAAAGAACGTAAAACCTTCATGTGCAATCTTATTCAGTCATGAAGTTTTCTCTCCATTACAACATCGTCCAGAATCTCATATGACGAAAATTGTAACTTCAAGTGTTCGTCAATTAGATGGCATATGACTTAAATTTAGGGTATAGATTTTGGTGTCAAATCATGTATGGAGAAGCATGCATACATCTCCATAATATAAGTTTAATAAAAACGTTTTAGTAAACTTTTGTTGAGACTAAAAGTTCATCATATACTTGCAAGTTGAGGTATTGGTTAAACCAATTAAAGATTTTACACACAACTAAATTCACACCGTACTTTTTCAGAACTTAGTTATAGCACAAAGCAATAACCTTATTCATTGTGTTTCGGATGTGAATTAATGTAGTTAAATCAACCTTAAAGAATTATACCAATAACAACCGTAGGTAATTCCAATTTTGACGCACAGGCGAGCCGGGAATTTGGTCAGCGCTGAAGCATAACACCTCCTTCCTTAACCGGGTACATGACCAGCGGTGCGTTATACCCACTTTATAGTTTGTCAAAATTGAGTAGGCCGTTAAGTTGCTATTGCAATTCTAATCAACGCAAATCATATGTAATTTAGATCTCAAAACAATTCATTTATTTTGATATGATTTAGTCCATATTAATTTTTCTTGTAAAAAATTACCCTTGTTTACAACATACAATCAATATAAAACGTATGAAAACAAGTAGGTACAAAAAAAAAACTAAATCATAAACACATAATAACAATTTATATGTGTAATAAATAAATCAAATAGCCACATGCATATGATTTATTCAATAAATAATATCAAATCTAGGTTTTTATATACATAAAAAAGTCTTCCCTAGTTTTATATTTATTGAATCAAATAAAGCATGTAGCAAAAAACGTAACAATTACCACATAAACCATGTGATCCATGAAAAACATGCATGTTCATCACGGATCTCCCTCATATCTTAACAATTAAATCTGTATGGATCGAAACATGAATTTACACAACATAACAATTAATCATGCAATTCATCAAAATTCCACCCAAATCACTTAACAATTAATGAAATCACTACGGATCTTAACCACGCATGACATAACAATTAATTCATGCATACATCTAAAGTTAATTACCATGTAATTTTAGGGTTTACAAAAAAAAACTTTTTTTTTTATAAAAAATTCGGCATAGCCGATTTTAAAAATAATAAAAAAAACAAAACCCTAATTTTTATAAAACCTAAAAACAACATGTAATTTTTAACACAAATCAATATTAGTTAAAAAAAACTTTAGATCTTGATAATTATAATCATGTTAAAACGGCTCTCGATGCCACTGTTGGTTTATAGAGTTCATAACAATTATTTAAAACCCTAATATGGATCAAAGAGCGCATAGCAGAAGCGATTAACAAGATCATTAATTTAACACAATTATGATTAATCAAGGCTAGGGTTACATACCTTTATCCTAGCAAGATCCACAAGACGACGGAGCAAACGACAACTAGGGTTTATCACGAACACCACCAAGAATATAGTCTAAAGTAAGACTATATCACGTTCTTGTACACACGTGATACGGCGAGTTAACCGTGAGTCTAGCACGAACAAACCGAGCTTCCAAGCCTATGGAAAATCTACCCAACAACCCTAGAGAGGGGCTAGGACTAGATCTAGAATAGCTTATTGAAAATCAAAGAAGAACCCTAATAGGGTGTTTGTTTGGCCGGCGGTTAGAGCAAGAGAAAGAGAGATGTGAGGTGAAAAATTATGAGGCTTTAGGTTTGTTTATATACACCCTGGAAAACTTCTCTTCCAAGGTTAAACAAGATAAAGCCACAAAATCTTTTCTCCTTATCTTTGTCTCCTCTATTTAGGCCGGATATATACATGCTCCAAAAGAGGTTTCCGGAACTTTTCCGACTCCTTCTTTTAGCTTCTTTAACCTTCTATAACGGTCGTTTAATACTTAACTTTTAATTACTTAACGATCGTTAGCTACGGTTTGATTTAATAAATATAATAAATATATTTAATAAATAAATAAATTAACTCTTCACGTAATGTGTGCAATCCCGTGATCTCGAGTTCGATCCTATCACGACTATTAATTTTAAGTCCATAAACTTTCAGTTGTCCCACATGTTGAGCAAGCAGTCAATTTTGAGTTAGTTTTCCAGTAAATCATGCAGTTGTTGATACATACATGTATCTTTTTGTATCCTGATCCCATCAGTTGCATCATTTTTTTGGCCTGATAAGTTCTTTCAACTAGTTCGTTACCAGCAGGTAGCATCTTTTTAATCAAACCAAGTAATTCAGTAAAGAACTTATCACAAGCTCCATACTTACCCTTCAAGTTGAGAAGTTTAACTATTGCAGACAACTTTGTGAAGTCGGGACATCCTTCATAAAGTGGCTTCTCCGCGTCTACTACTAGTTGTTAAAACTTGGCAATGTCATCCTCATCAAAATCATCTTTTGTAGCGTTAACCATCTCTACTGTTGCTGGGCCATCTGTTGGAATTTCTGAACCAGCATCCGTGTCGACATCCATGTTGTCAACATACTCTGTTGTATCATCAACTAATATTTGAGCATTTGATGATTGCTCGTCCTTTTCTCCATGTTTTTTTTCCAATTTGTGTACTTTGGATTAAACCCATGTCTGAATAAATGGAATCCTACTGATTCTACTGTACCCTCTATGTGGTTTAAGCAGCTGTTTCAGGGACATAGAATTTTAAGTGGTCCATTATGACTTTCTGGGTGGCGGTTAATCTCCTCTTGCGCATTTTTTGGCATATTCAATAAACGCTTCTACTCCGTCAAAATATTCTTTTTTATTTCTATTACTTCGTATCCAAGACTTGTCCATCATAGTGTTAAGGATAAATCGTACCGTATATATCCTACAAATCACAAAACAAACCAATATATCATATCCAAGATAAAACATTCTTAAAGGTTTAAGGCACATAGCATGAATCAATAACGCATAATATAAAACCCCAAAATCCAATCACATATATACTAATTATCTAAACAAATGCATATGAACACTACAGATTATAATCCTAATAAAAACATTACCTGATTTATAAAGTAATGAAAATAAAACTGGTGTAGATAGCCGAACAGAATAGTTGTTGATGTTATTGATGGCTGGAGAATGAGGGATGGAAAAAAATTGTGGGATGAGTTTAAAAATTTTGGGAGTTATTTTCAATGTTCACTAAATAACATTTTGGAGGCAAATTTTCAATTTTCAACAAAATAAAATTTTGGAGGCATGTTTTAAATTACACTGAATAAAAGTTTGATGTAAAAGGTGTTAAAATTTGACCCGAAAATGTAGGTTATTTGTCCTAATAAAAAGTCCTAACTTTATATTTTTGTTCAAATAGGAATATCGGACATAAAAAAGTCCATTGGGTACAATGGACCATCATAAGTATTTGTGTATTTATTACTTATACCCTTATATAAATATGTTATTTATGATTTATTAAACATAAGTCGAGATGGGCTTATGTGTCATAAGCTTACATTTTGTAGTTTATATCTATTACAAAATTAATATAATGCATGAAATATATTTAAGGAAATATTATTTTAAATGGGTCAATGCGGTGGAGTCGTATTATCAGGTAATCATATAACATAAACAAATATGTTAAAATTGAAAGTATCAATATTAAGACAAAAAAAGTCAACAACAGACAATTATTATGAAAGATTAAGTATATAAAACTTGATAAAAATTATATTAATGAAAATACATTAATTATGTTTTAAATAAGTAATATATAACATATGCAAACGTTTTATACCCCTTTTAAAAGGTCGGTGCTTAAAAGGTTTTATGACTTATTTCACCAAGACCACGTCTGAACGTAACATAAATGATGAGTAATTTGTTATCTTACTTAATTTAAAACCTCAACCTTAAACAGTTTAACCCTAAACCATATAATCCTTAAACCATAGACCTTAATTAAACCATAATTCATAATCCTACATACCATAATCCCTAATCCTTAAACATTAAACCCTAAACATTAAACCTCAATAAACACTAAATCTTAAACCAATGAACCCTAAACACTAAATCATAAACCGGTACATATAAACCTTAAATCCTATTTAACCCTTAAACCACAAACCCTAGCTAACTAAACCATAAATCATAAACCTTAAAACATAAACCAATTAACCTTAAACCCTAATTAAGCCCAAAACCTTAATGTAATGCACCCTAAACACTATATCATACACCTTAAACCTATAAACCTTAAATCCTATTTAACCCTTAATTAAACCATAAACCCTAGCTAATTAAACCTTAAACCATAAACCACTAAACCTTAAACCCTAATTAAGCCCTAAACCTTAAAGTAATTCACCCTAATTAAACACTATATCATACACCTATAACCTATAAACCTTAAATTCTATTTAACCCTTAAACCACAAACCCTAGCTAATTAAACCATAAATCATAAACCATAAACCATAAACCAATAAACCTTAAACCCTAAGCCCTAAACCTTAAACCAATGCACTCTAAACACTATATCACACACCTTAAACCTATAAACCTTAAATCCTATTTAACCGCTAAACCACAAACCCTAGCTAATTAAACCATAAATCCTAAACCTTATACCTTAAACCATAAACCATAAACCAATGAACCTTAAACCCTAAGCCCTAAACCTTAAACCAATGCACCCTATACAGTAAATCATACACATTAAACCATTTAACCTTAAATACTATTTAACCCTTAAACCACAAACCCTAACTAATTAAACCATAAATCAATGAACCTTAAACCCTAAACCCTAAGCCCTAAACCTTAAACCAATGCACCCTAAACAATATATCATACACCTTAAACCATTTAACCTTAAATCCTATTTAACCCTTAAAACCACAAACCCTAGCTAATTAAACCATATATCCTAAACCATAAACCAATGAACCTTAAACCCTAAATCCTATAAGCCCTAAACCCTATAAACCTTAAATCATAATTAATCCTTAAACCACAAACCCTAGCTAATTAAACCATAAATCCTAAACCATAAACCAATGAACCTTAAACCCTAAACCCTATAAGCCCTAAACCCTATAAACCTTAAATCATAATTAATCCTTAAACCACAAACCATAGCTAATTAAACCATAAATACTAATTAAACCTTAATAAACCACACTAGCTAATTAAACCATAAATCCTAACCTTAAACCATAACCCTAAAGTCTAAACCATACAACCTAAACATAAAGCAGTATACCCTATATAAACCCTAAATCATAAACTTTAAACAACATTAATTAACCCTAAAACATGAACTTAAATTAAACTATAAACCCTAATTAAACATAAACCACTTCATTAACCATAAACCATAAACCCTAAATCATAAATCCTAAACCTTAACCCTCAACCATATACCTTAAACCATAAACCCTAAACCCCAACCCTAAACCCCAACCCTAAACCATAAATCCTAATCCATTACTAAACTATAACTTTGTCACCCTAACCTTATTAAACCGACCATTCAAAATCGACCTTATTCATATTTAAGCTATTTAACTATAATTTTGTGTTTAAAATTAATTAAAGTAATATTTTTATGTTATGTTTAAAATTATAACATTTTTAAAGTTAGTTAATTTTGACAAAAATATTTTTAATAAAAATACAACGTATATGTTTTTTTATTTACTTACTTTTATTTATTTATTATTAACTTTTAATAATTAAATGTTAATTACTGTAATTTTATTATTAAGTAATTTTAAGTAATATTTACATTTTCATTAAACATAAATAATATCCAGCAACCATCTAGCTTGTAACCACCACCATCTTCAGAATCACACACAGGAAGAACAAACCCTAAATCTTCATCCAATACATAATAAAAAAAAATAAAACCCTCATACACAATAGTCGCCAATCTACACAATCATTAACGACATGAAGAATCAGGAAAAAAAGGTAATGCAACAATCAGTATTGTTCAATTTAAATATTAGGGTTCATACGAATAGTGTAAGTTTGTTATGGTATTAGGGTTTACACTAATTTTTAATGCATGTATGTGGACCTATTTCATTTTTCATTAACGTGATTCAGTTTATAGGACTAGCCCTTCTTAATATATGTCATTTTAATTAACGTGTTTATATAGTCTATGTTTCAATCTTGGTTATGGTTTTTGTTAATGTGTGCGGATATGGTCTCATGGTATATTATAGTTACAGGTTTTTTGGTATGATATTGTTTTAGGTCTTTTGTAATCAGTTGGATATGGTCCCCTATACAAACATATGCATAACCAAATAAATCCAAATATTGTTAGGGCAACCACAACCATGCTACACATACTACCAAACACTACCTTCGTCGACATATAACTAACATTAATATGTACATGTTTGCAGAAGTTAGTAATATAAGTCCGATTCGGAGTTTGACCATAAGTTCTTCAAGTACTCCATGTATTCGCCCTCCACTGTTTCAAACTCCTATTGTAGGCATACATAATGTGAGAAGGTTCGGTCAAGGAATGCTGCAGAGGGGAGCAACAACAAAGGAAAAAGGAATGTTGGAAGGTTAGATGATGTCAGTTCTCCCTGTGTAATATGAACAAATTTTTTATGTTTTGTTGGTCTGTTATTGCTGGGCACCTGTTGCATTTTCAACCTACAGGTCACAACAATTTAATAGATTTGTATGCATTACTATCATTATGAAACAATTATGAGTTATCTGTAATCAACAATACGAGTTTGTTAATTACGTAATATAAGTATTTTAAATCCATGTACAATTCACTATATGTTATATCCATTTTCTTATAATATATGAATTCAAGTTTTTATGCAGTGTAAACTAAAGGTTTTTGGTTGAATGTTAAAATGTGAAAAATAGTATAACATTTTGTTCAAACTTTATTTTTACCAGGAAACTCAATGGGAAAAGTTGAATGTTTAATTTGGAGGCAAATTGGAGTTAGAATATTTGGTTGTTTAATTTTTGTATTTGAAGCCAAATTTTTCACGAAAATTTTGAATGTCCATGCTAAGTTAATGCATATGCAGTTACCATAATATTCTAATTTCATCTCCATCTCAAATCCTGATTTTTCTCCAAAATCACAAAATATACCATAATTTTCTAACTCCATCCCCATCTCAATTACTACCATCACTAGTTTCATACCATTTCCATTTATTGTTCTTGTACACATGTCAATAATCATGAACACTGAAAACAATGATCAAGATTATATTGTTAATGATGATGATTATTTGGCTAATAATGATGATGTAAATCACGATAATGAAGGAGGTTATGAATCAGAGGATTATGGTGATCAATCGGATGCGGGTGAAGACATCAGTAAACAGAAGGTTGTTAATAAGAGGGGTATAACTAGGTTAGCCAAGTTTTGGATAAAATATGGAAAACCAGATGTCATGAAGATAAATGTGAACTTTGATGCACTGAATAGAATATCATGGCCAAACAGATCATTGTTTATAAGTTTTTTAGGAGACACGGTTCGGGAGCAGATAGGATTAAAGATTCTATCGTGGAAAGATGTGAAGGAGGAAGCAAGAGAAAAACTTTGGACTGAAACCACGGTACAAATACAAAATTTTTTACCCAACTATTAGTCGTATTCCTAAATTTACTTTAACATTATGTTAATATGTGCAGCAATACTTTAAATTTGATGTGTCCTACAAAAAGTTGGTTATGAATAAGCTAGGTGAACTGCTAAGAAATTTCAGAAGCAAATTGACAGCAAAGCACATAGTTCCCAACCTAGATAATCCTGAAAAACTAAATGTAGTTCCAAAGAATTACAAAGCAATCGTCAAAGCCGAACACTGGGTTGCTTTTGTAAACCACACGGCGACAGAAGAATTTAAGGTTGTTAATTTCTATTTGTTTTACATTTATAAACACCGTATGTATGCATTATTTGGAAATTCCGTATGACAAACACAGTCTATTACGTACTAGCAACTTCTCATCCAGTAATCTTTTTTGTTCGGTGAAATCAGCTGCTAATAAATTGGCGCGTTCCAAGTCTCTTTATCAGCATACAATGGGACGTCGTGGTTATGTATATATAAAAGAGCAAATGGTAAGGTTATATTGGTGTAATATCCTAACACTGTTGTCCATGTTGGTTTAACTTTTCATCTGTATGTATTTGATGTTTGGAAGATAAAAAAAAACTTTACACCAGATCAAGAACCCCCCCGTGGTGTATTGTGGTTTAGTGGAAGGGTTAGACAAGAAGGAAAAGAGACAGATGATGAAACAATGAAAGTTGGCACTAAGATTGTAAGTGTTATTCCAAATTTTTTTATATAATGTTTATATTCATATAATAAATTATTTACCATTTTTTGTGTGCAGCTGGAAGCAGAGGAACAGATCAGAGATGGAACCTTGACGGTTGATAGTGGCTCAGATTCATTATCACATGTATTAGGAAAGGAAAAGGGAGGGTATGCACGAGGAGTGTGAGGCAGAGTTACGTGCAGGAAGTTCTTTGATCTACCTAGAAGGAAACAAGGAACTGATGTAAGGATTACGTTGCTTGAAAATGAACTTGAGAAGGAGAGACAGGCGCGTAAATAAAAAGAGGATACGGTCGCTGAATTAAACACCAAGATGTCACAAACACAGGAAACTATTGAAAAAATGTTGAAAGTTATGTCTTCACAAGGGGTTAATATAGCCGAGTTAATGCTAAATCAGTCAAATGTAAGACTAGTTTTCTAATTTTGATTCGATGATTCTCAGTCTGTAATACCATTAACAATTAATATACTTATATATTGCAGGTATTACAACTAGAACATAATGCATTAAGGTAAATACCTAGTGAAGAGCAAAGGACGTCGATCAGTGGTGGTGGACTTCAGAAGGGTGTGTTATTTCCAATGTCTAAGACAACTGCAACTTCAAACAAGGATTTGGACACTGCAACTGCAACTGCAGCTGCAACTGCAACTGCGAAGAAGGTAAGTTATAAAAAAACCATGTTTGGTTTCTAAATTGTACTATACATGACTTATTTACTGTGTTATGTATATATGAAGGTACCTACTAGAACTAGGTTAGCAAAAAATAAGACAAGATCGTTGGAAAAGAAGTCTCCACTTCAAAATTCCCAATCTCAAGAAGATATTATCACAAAAAAATCTGTCTCCCTCGACACAACAAGATGTACCTATTACATCATTACGAAATAAGCGTACACCTTCTAAATCAAAAGTAAATCAGTCTCCACCATCACTACCAGATGTAAGTATTTCATCATTTTTCATATAATTACTTGTTTAATTTATTTGTCATTAACGCATGTAAACATTTTTTCTTCAGACATTTAAGTACAAACTGTGGAACATATCTAGGATAATGATCATTGGTAACGCTAGGGTATACAAGTCTAAGGATGGAGACAATGTAATGATTCATAACCAACCACTACCACAAAATTTCTACAAAGTTTCAGTTGATGAATCCATAGTGGATGCAACATTCATACCTGATGACAGAAATAATGGTTTAAAATTTGTTAAGGATGTAAAAGGTAGTTTCATGGCATGGCCAAAGGAAAAGGTTATTTTTTTGGAAGAGGTACATATACTTGATTTATCATCCTACATATACATAGCTTTTCATATTTAGTTCAATGTTTAATACACGGCTTTTGTTTCCATACAGGAAACAACACCACCAAATACCATGAAAGCTGTTGTTGAAAGTGCACCAAAGATAGGATCTAAGCGCTCGATGAATGTTCCAACAGGCAGTACATTTACGACTATTACTCATATGCAGAAATAAGCTAGGAATAACAAGGCTCAAAAGACTTTACAATACGGTGATTTAAAGTCTTTACAAATGTGATTCTATGTGAAAAGTATGTTACTTGAGAATAATACGACATTAGATTTGTTGATTTGATTATGTACATTCAATTTTATATATTAATGCAATTGAAATTTGATTTCCAGAATTTGGTTATTTGTTTTTATTGAACTCTGAAAGGTTACTAGAAGATGAGACATAGTCACACTTATTCACATTCCAATGTGTGACTACATATCATAAAAAGTCACACAAACATACAACTTTATGTGACTATTGGATGCATATAGTCACACAAAATACAATTTGCTTGACTTGACAAAGCATACAGTCACACTTATTACTACTATTGGTAACTCTTTGGTTAATTGTATGTGACAAACTTAGTGCCATTAGCATGATTTGTGTGACTACATGTCATAAAAGGTCACACAAACATACAATTCATGTGACTATTAGATGAATATAGTCACATAAAATACAATTTGCTTGACTTGACAAAGTATACAGTCACACTTATTACTAATATTGGTAACTCTTTGGTTAATTGTATGTGACAAACTGAGTACCATTAACATGATTTGTGTGACTACATGTCATAAAAGGTAACACAAACATAAAATTCATGTGATTATTAGATGCATATAGTCACACAAAATATAATTGGCTTGACTTGACAAAGCATACAGTCACACTTATTACTACTATTGGTAACTCTTTGATTAATTGTATGTGACAAACTCAGAGCCATTAGCATAATTTGTGTGACTACATGTCATAAAAGGTCACACAAACATACCCTTCATGTGACTATTTGATGCATATAGTCACACAAAATACAATTTGCTTGACTTGACAAAGCATACAGTCACACTTATTTCTACTATTGGCAACTCTTTGGTTAATTGTATGTGACAAACTCAGTACCATTAGCATGATTTGTGTGACTACATGTCATAAAAGGTAACACAAACATACAATTCATGTGACTATTGGATGCATATAGTCACACAAAATACAATTTGCTTGACATGACAAAGCATACAGTCACACTTATTACTACTATTGGTAACTCTTTGGTTAATTGTATGTGACAAACTCAGAGCCATTAGCATAATTTGTGTGACTACATGTCATAAAAGGTCACACAAACATACCTTTCATGTGACTATTTGATGCATATAGTCACACAAAATACACTAATCACATAGTAAATGTCGCACATATTTTGTATTCATGTGACAAATTTATAAACAATAGTCACTCTTAAACAAAACTCGTGTTACTGTAGAGTGTTTACCGTCACAAAATATTATACCTAGTTCGTCACACATTTTCGAGTATTGGTCACATTTTTTTCCTGGTTATCGTCACAAAGATCAGATCGTTACCGTAGTGTACCTACGGTCACGGGACCTTTGGTCATAAAGACAAAAAAAATACCGCGTGTGACTGTATGCCTATGGTCACTCTTTTTGAGTGTGACGAATACCATTTTTTGTACTAGTGCAACACTACCAACATAGGGTGATTGACATCCTCATATTAACACAAAACCCTAAATCCATGATCTCACCTAATCTATTGTGCTCGGGTCTGGTAACTTTGTCAACTCAACATATTTTTCTATACAGAATTCATGGATAATCCTATTATCTGCAGGTGTTTTGTTTTTGAATTTGTGGATGTTTTGAGGATTAGGTTTTTTGTTCATCTAATGGTTGCATTAATCCAACCAACGTGCTTAAACTGAATAAGGTTTTCCTAATTCAATCTTCGATCTTTAAACAGGTTTATTCAATTTCCAATTCTTCTTTAGATGATAATGTATTCAATGTTGGATTCTACATTCAACTTATAATCCATTGAACTTTAACCGTCATGGACAGATTTTCTTTTTAAAGTACTATTCCTGATATTAGCATAATAGTTTTTTGTTGGATTTTACAGGTTTAACCTTGATATTCATTGATCCCCAAATTGATTCATAATTCATTGAGGGAAAAACGGTATCTTTAATTTTTTATCGCTTGGGTGGAAATGTTGATTTCAGAATTATAAGTTATTTTTTTATCTTGCATTTTTAAATCATTGATCTTTCTACTTCCTGTTAGTTTGATTTTTGGAGAACATCTTCTTGGTTTTACTCAATTAATTTTGATATGCTTTTTTATACGAATTTGCACGAGCAGTTTCTTTTCATCACAAAAATGAGGACACATAATAAAAAGGTTAGTCTTTGTTTAACTAATTTATAATGAGCTCAATATTGATTTCTTATAATTGATAGGTTTTTGAATCCTGAATCCTATGGTTTGTTAGTCTTACCAGATAGATACATTGAAAGCCACCATCTGAAACCACATGCGCAATGTAGTAAGTCGAGTTATTTTTTTTAGTTTATGTATGACTGTGTGTATGTTAGGAGATTTAGGCATAAGGTAGTTTATGAGATAAAAAGTTAGCATAAGTTAGTTTATCTGATGCAAATTTAGCATGGTTTAGATGTAAAAAATGACCCTTTAAAAACCCTTTATTCTTTTGTGTTATAAGTGCATGAACTTTTTATGAGATAAACCCTATTTCAGCAAAAAAAAAGTTAAAAAATAAGCCGCAAATAATGAGCTTATGAAACATAAGCCCAAAACCAAGTAAGCCGTGAGTCGGTTGTATACGACGACCCAAACTCACATATATTTGTAGCAGAAGAGATGTAACAGAATGTAACAAACCCAAACACTCAAAAGTTCTCATTCACATAATGAAAGCAATAGAAGTGGGAGACACTAAAACCCACACATTTTTGTAGCATATCGTGCAACATCATCCTGATATTAACACCAAACACAATATAAGAGATATAGTATATTATACGTTATGTTATAATAATGTTTTGCAATATTTTATGAGAGCTTCAAATATGCAGGTTGTTACCCTCTTTACTATTCTGTAGTATGTTCCATTCTACATAAAGCACATTGCTACTGCCTGCTTTTAATTAATTCTTAAAATTTAGTGACTTTTAAGAATTGCAAGCCTTTTGTATCTGTAGGGGAGCAGTTGTTTGCTCACGACACCTACAAGCTCTGTTGAAGCGTAGATGAAGATTCTTGATGTGGTCAAGGAGCATGATTTGAATTCACTATAATCGCAGCCATCTTCAGAAGGGGGTATGTCTATTACTTTTATTTTTGATTAGTTAAGAATGATAAAAGCAGCTTGCTCACATGATATTCTTTAATTATGGTCATTATTGCCTTTTTTATTGTCTGATCTTTAGTTATTTTGATGTTGGATTGGAGAATTAGGCTAGAATCTCAATCGCTAATTTTTTTATAAATTACTCCGTATTTATTATTTTGCGACTATACTAATGCACAAAGGAAAGTGATAAAGGTAACTAATAGTAAATGCAAATTAGCGCGTACAATTGTTTAGTGTCTGCTTATATCGCTTTCAATCATTTTTAACGAGGACAATATGCTAGGTTATAATCTTCCAGTTCTTAAAGAACGTGATCTTAACATTATAGCTTTTGAGAAAATGAAAGATTATGTGTAAATGTCCGCTTTTTTAAGGATCATCGAGACTTTAATGTGTATGTACCATGTATAACATACAGAGCATGCTAATTTATCAGCGTACTATACGTTACATCATACTTACATACACCTATATGTATCTGTGTGTATATATGTATGATCACACATGTGTGGATGTGGTTTTGTTTGTATAACTTTGTATACTCAGAATTTTCTGTAGCAGGTAATATTAGGACGAAAACTAACCTCATTAAATTTTTCCTTTTCAAGTGTACCAGGTTGTGCGGTGCAGACATACATAAAAAATGACCAGATTAATATGTGATGCGACACATAAAGTAACATCTTTTGCATTTACATGCACTGTATATTGTCAATTATTATCGTCATTCAATCTGGCATTTTTTCTTCAGGGGCTAGGAAATACTCGAAGCCGAGAATTACTGTGAGTATGTAGTTTGTTGATACGATTAATGCATCAAGATCAAATCTGACAGAACTGAAGCCTTGAGACATGTCTTTTTTTTGGCGCTGCTTGCTGCCATAATACGGTATGGATTACCTTGTTACTTTACAATTTCAACATGTGTGTTTAAGTTAAGAAAAACAGAAGATCCATGTTGTTTTTGGTGTGTGTAATGTAAATATACAAGGTTGTTCCCATTTATCCTGATCAGGTTACTACTGTTTTTCCAAAACTGATTCTCAACAATATTCTGTAATCATTTTTATAAATGTAAGAACTTGCGTATTGGTTGGGAGTATGATACTATGATGAGTAGGCTGAGACCATACACTAAACTAGGCACCTGTAGATATTATGTTGACTGTTACAAATTGGTCCACTGTGGTGGTGAGACTATCAAAATATTGAGGGAGCTAAGAGAATGATACGAGATACACCACAAGTCCATTACACCAATGAAGCACTGGTAGTTGTTTCCCGGTTGTCATATCGATAGATTAGGTAATATCATAGGTAAAGATAATATTTTTTATTATGTTTTCCCGTTGCCATCTTAGTTGATGACATTCTTTGTGCTTTAGTGACTGTTTTCTACATGATAAAAGCTATTGATCTAAATGATGACAAGCTAAAATGACTTCTAATCTATCACAGTGGCTAATCTATCAGAAGCAAATTATGGTAAAGAATATTCTTACACCACCATTATGTTGTTAGTTTTCATTTTTACTAGCCAGCTGGACAGCTCTTTAATTAGTTACCTTACTTGCTATTGCGCCTTGATATCATTTTAGCTACGGAATTTGAGGTGGATATGTACACTCATAGCCAATTCATTCTCACATAGTTTGCTCTTCAGGATCCCCAACCCTGCTACCCGTGAGTGTTGTTCCTCCTTCCTTTAATTAACCATTAGATCATCTTTTTAGATAACCAAATGCATTAAACATACACTTTGTATTGTCCCATTATTACCTATTTTTAGCGATTTTTATGTCATCCATGCAACAACAACATTACTCAATCCTATCGTAGCGGGACTTTTATAGATTATGCTATGATGTTAACTACCTTTTTATTACATTGTAAAACTACATTAACCTTGGTTAACGTATGAAAGCATGCATACTTTAACAACATTTATAGCTACTACATTGAATTAGCGTGTGTCTTTTCATATGCCCTTTGAGGGTGTATAAGATTGAACGATTTCAACCATTTAGCAATCACATTCTCTAAATCTTCATTTATCAATATAGTGTTACAAGTCTTTTGCCAAAAAAACATGAAATATTCATCCAAAAGATCTGAAACTAAAGCCATAATTGAATCATCAACCAAGTTGGAACAGAAGTAAGTTTGTAATACTTTTTTTAATTAAACAATATTTTCTAATCTATCATTTTATATATATATTAAGATTTTGTTAATAATTAATTTGATTTCAGGAAACAAAGAAAAGAAGACCAACATGATGATGTCACGAAGAAAGTTGTTGATAATGTAAATCAACATATTAACAGTGCGAAGAATATTAAAGATAATGGAAAATGGGTCTGGGAGGATTATCCTGATGAGTGGTACTACCACCTTGAAGATGAAGAGCACAAAAGGTTGACAAAGGAGGAGGAAGAAGAAGCTGCGAGGGTTGAAGCAGCAAGAAAACAGCGTGAAGAAGACCAAAGAGAACGTCGTCAAGCTGAGTTAAAGGAAAGAGAAATTGCTGAATTTGGTTGTCTCTTAGAAGAAGAAGATCAGTATGATGACTATGAGGAGGAAGAAGAATATGCAGTTGAAGATATAGAAGATTTGGATTATGATAATTTACATTTAGCTTTTAATGGTGATAATTCACCTAAATAGCCATGAATAATTTCAAATTTTATCAGATATGTATTATGTTTAAGTTATTTTATGTAATGTTTAATCAATGGAATTTTTTCTTCATAAATTTTTTTGTTTCTTTTAATTTTATTTTCGTATATTATATTTAACACAATTTATTTTTTGGACATGAAAGTTAACCTTTATAGTTATACAAACTGATCAGTTTATAATATGAAGTTTAATATACACTAAATTCAACAATTTAATTTGTATTGTAATGCTAATAAAAATATTCTGATGTAGTATAAAATATTACACAACTTAGTTTATACAAGCATTTAGTAATAGGACGTAAAAACTTTGTAGAACGATTTTCCCAAATTAAGAAAAATATGTCGTTGTATAAATGGTGAATACGAAGCGGGGTTTTAAGGTTCTATGTTGTGATATAAGTTTTAATTATACTAATTTTACGTCAAACGTTGTTTACATATAAGCTTTACATCTAACTTGATCTAAAACTACATATACAAATAAATTGATTTTATTTTAACTTACGATGTATTTCATTTTATCGGATTAGTAATCATGTTATTAATATTTTCTTATTTTCACTTATGGTATTATTATTATTGTGTTTATAATCTTAATTCATTAAATATAATTAAAAATATGTTTGTTATTTCATTAATAGATAAATAATTTATTCAAATAAAAATTATAAAACGCGCCCGTCCATCGGACGGGCTTTGCAACTAGTGTATATATATATATATATATATATATATATATATATATATATATATATATATATATATATATATATATATATATATATATATATATATATATATATATACATACATATATATATATATATATATATATATATATATATATATATATATATATATATATATATATATATGTATATATATATATATATGCATATATATATATATATATATATATATATATATATATATATATATATATATATATATATATATATATATATATATATATATATATATATATATATATATATATATATATATATATATATATATATATATATATATATATATATATATATATATATATATATATATATATATATATATATATATATATATATATATATATATATATATATATATATATATATATATATATATATATATATATATATATATATATATATATATATATATATATATATATATATATATATATATATATATATATATATATATATATATATATATATATATATATATATATATATATATATATATATATATATATATATATATATATATATATATATATATATATATATATAGGGATAGATTAAATAAAAAGACTTTTTTGGTGAGAAGGATAAGAAGGATTTTCAGCCATTGATTTAAAATCAATGGATGAGATTAAACCAAAATCCTAACTAACTAACCAACTAACTAACTAACCATTTAAATATGATTTTTAAAAAGATTTTCAAAGATTCTGAAAAAATTCCAGTAGATCGGGTATGTTGGTGCAAAAAACTTTTGTGAAAAAGTTTTTCTATTCAAAGATTTTTACGTTAGTTAATGCACAAAAACGAAATTTTGATGCAAAAAAACGATAATTTTTAGACTTTTTACGTTTTTTGTGCATCAAGAATTCATTTTTATGCCCAACTTCTTTTGACTTTTTTCTTTAAAATTTGATGTCACATCAAACTAAAACAACTTGAAAATTTTGTGCATGAGAAAAAATTTGTACACCAAATTTCACCTTTTTGTGAATCAAATTTCGTTTTTTGTGCATTAAAAAAACGTAAAAACCTCAAAATTAAGAAAACTTTCTTCACAACTTTTTTATGCACCAACATATCCGATATTATGGAATTTTTCAGAATTTTTCGAGAATGTTTCTAGAATAATGTTTAGATGGTTAGTTAGTTAGTTAGTTAGTTAGTTAGAAATATGGATTGATCTCATCCATTGATTTTAAATCAATGGCTGAAAATTCTTCTTATCCTTCTCACAAATATATATATATATATATATATATATATATATATATATATATATATATATATATATATATATATATATATATATATATATATATATATATATATATATATATATATATATATATATATATATATATATATATATATATATATATATATATATATATATATATATATATATATATATATATATATATATATATATATATATATATATATATATATATAAATATATATATATATATATATATATATATATATATATATATATATATATATATATATATATATATATATATATATATATATATATATATATATATATATATATATATATATATATATATATATATATATATATATATATATATATATATATATATATATACACTAGCGTCGTAACCCGTCCAACGGGCGGGGTCGTTTTTTTCTTGTTACAGAGGGTTTATTGTTGTGTATTTTTAGTTTCTTTAGTAATTTAACCTTTATTATATTTTAGTTACAGTTTACGCTTAAGCAACGTTTATTTGTAGTCAACGGGCGGGATTGTTTTTTTCTTTATATGAATGAACCACTAACGATGAACCCGTGACCTGGTGATTTGATCTGCATGACCCAATGATCGATCTCATTACCTGGTGACTTGACCGGGTTGACCCGGTGGTGAACCGTAACCTGATATATTCGCTATAATATGATTCTTAAATTTATATTAAAAATAAATAAGTTTAAAAGATTTAAAATTCAATCTTAATTTAAAATAAATATTTTTGAAAATTAGTAAAACAAATTCTATGTCTAAACCTCACAAACACGCATTAATGAAAACAAAAAACTTTACACTCGGATAAACTTTGAAAGGAATACCAAATTTTACGAAAACAACGTTATGTTATTTTCCTATACAAGAATGACGCATGTTTAATAGTAGCAATTTTTACTTTGGGTCTTTAAATATATATTTATCTAACGCAAGTTTTGGTTTTTAATTTGTATTATTCCATGACAATTTTTACATGTCTAAACCTTTACACTCGGATAATTATTGAGTTGTGAAAATTAATCCGGAATTATACAATAAAAAAATTTTAAACATAAAAAGAAAAATTAATAAAAATATTTCAAAAATTAAAAACAAAAAATAAAGGTGTTGTTTAGTTGTGGAAATTTTTTTATAATTTTCTGCTTTTAAATTTCTAGAGAAGGTTTGTCGCGATCCCGCGAGGGTTTTCGTTTCTAGGGTAGAGTTGAAAATCTTGAACACCTGTTTAGATGGTATATTTAATTTTCTAAAAAAAGAACAATGTTAGACGAAACTATATTCTATCTTTTTTTCATGATCAACCTTTTTCACGTTTTTGCTAGTTTTTTTATGTTTTAATCTGTTTTTCTCGTCTTCTGTTTTCACGTTTTAGTGAGTTCTTTTACGCTTTCATCAAGTTTTTTATATTTTCATTAGCTTTTTTTGTTTTCATCGGTATTATTACGTTTTCTTCCGATTTTTTTGGGTTTCATCATGTTTTTTACGTTTTCGCCCGATTTTTTTACGTTTTTGTCCGACTTTGTAGCGTTTCATCAGCGTTTTTATGTTTTCGTCAACGTTTTACGTTTTTGTCAGCTTTTTAATGTTTTCATCAGTAATTTTACGTTTTCGCCAGTAATTTTACGTTATCGTTCTCATTTTTATGTTTTAATATGTTTTTTCCCGTCTTCTGTTTTCACGTTTTAGTAAGTTCATTTATGCTTTCATCAAGTTTTTTATGTTTTCATTATCTTTTTTTGTTTTCATTAGTATTATTACGTTTTCTTCGGATTTTTTTAGGGTTTCATCATGTTTTTTAAGTTTTCGCCCGATTTTTTTACGTTTTCGTCCGACTTTTTAGCGTTTCATCAGCCTTTTTACGTTTTCGTCAGCCTTTTACGTTTTTGTCAGCATTTTAATGTTTTCATCAGTAATTTTACGTTTTCGTCAGTAATTTAACGTTATCGTCCGCATTATGTTTTAATCTGTTTTTTCCCGTCTTCTATTTTCGCGTTTTAGTAAGTTCTTTTACGCTTTCATCAAGTTTTTTATGTTTTCATTAGTTTTTATTTTCATCAGTATTATTACGTTTACTTCCGATTTTTTTAGGGTTTCATCATGTTTTTTACGTTTTCGCCCGATTTTTTTACGTTTTCGTCCGACTTTTTAGCGTTTCATCAGCGTTTTTACGTTTTCGTCAGCGTTTTATGTTTTTGTCAGTATCTTAATGTGTTCATCAGTAATTTTACGTTTTCGACAGTAATTTTACGTTATCCTCCGCATTTTTACGTTTTCCCTAATATTTATATCTTTTTGTCAGTATTTTTACGTTTTCGTCCAAATTTTTACGTTTTCATCAGTATTTTTATTTTTTTGTCTGTATTTTATTTTTTTCGTACGTTTTTTACGTTTTCATCAGCGCCTTTTACGTTTTCATCGGCGTTTTTTACGTTTTGCTTAGAATGTTTTGCACATTTCGAACGAAAACGTAAAATTACTGACGAAAACGTAAAATACTGATGAAAAACGTAAAAAACGCCGATGAAACGTAAAAAAATAGACTAAAACAAAAAAACGGACGTAAACAAAGAAACTCGGACGAAAACGTAGAAAACCTGACTTAAATGTAAAAAAACGGATGAAAACGTAAAAATCTGACAAAACGTAAAAACATCGGAAAAAGCGTATAAAAATCGTACGATAACATAGAAAATCAGACAAAAACGTAAAAATACTGACGAAAACGTAAAAAAATCGGAAGAAAAAGTAACAAATCAGACGAAAACGTTAAAATTCGGACGAAAACGTATATATTATGGCGAAAGCGTAAAATATCTTACGCAAGCGTAAAAAAATATGACGAAACGTAAAAATATTGACGAAAACGTAAAAGTTCGAACAAAAACGTAAAAATAATGACGAAAACTTAAAATTACTGATGAAAACATAAAAATACAAACGAAAACGTACTAAATCGAAGAAAAAAACTTAATAATACTTATGAAAACGTAAATATACTAATGAAAACGTAAAATTATTGATGAAAATATAAAAAACTGACAAGAACGTGAAAAACTAACCAAAACGTAAAAATAAGTGACGAAGACATAAAAAGCTGACAAAAAAAGTAAAACAAATGACGAAAACGTGAAAAATGAAGAAACGTAAAGAAAAGTGACAAAAACGTGATAAACTGTCGAAACGATAAAATTTTTGAAAAAAACCTTTAAAAAAGTGACAGAAAAGCTAAATAGGGTTAGAAATAGATATGTGAACATGTTTTATTTGTATTTGAAAAAAGAAATAGAAAACGGTAATATGGTGCTTTCTAATTTCTTTACATAATTAGAAAATGAAAATTTCATGATTTTGGAAAATATTGAAAAAAAGTTGAAATATCTAAAACCTCTGATTTTACCTATTTGACTTTGTCAACATTTGTACTCATCATTTGTGGAACCTATTTATTACCACTTTTGCATGATTAATTTGAAACTTTATTTTCAAATTTATCATACTATCTTTTCATATTTATTTTAATATATATGAACCTTTAGTCATTTCTGACTACTCGGGCAATTGACTGGCCACATGATAAAAAGGACTCACGACCTCAATACACATTTAATAATTATAACAGTCTGGAAACATGATCTCACATACTTAATTTACCAAGTATCTGGACTTACTATTACATGTATATGTAATTACATATCCCACACTATAAGAAACCATATGACTCTATAAAAACAATATGTGTTACCTCACCTTAACATTTTTATTTATTTCAAACAAGTATAATATTTTTAATATTACATACATCATATACTTTCATCAATATATCTAAACCCTTATCCAAAGTACCTAGAAATTTTAAAAGTGCCTACAATATATTACCTAGACTTGTAGTAACTCCCTAATTTAAATAAGTCAAACTCATTTCTACCATAAATATGTACACTAGCCGAAATCTATACATGTTTAACCTAAGCACATTTGATAAACCTTTTGATATTTTATGTTGCCACAAAATTGACTTTGCACCATACCACTCAACACCTAATACTATTTCAACACTTCCTTGTCCCCTTGACCCTTACCTAGCCATATACACGCATGACTAGTGTCGTCTAGTTATGGAGGTACCATAACCATAACACTGGAGGCACCAGTATTATGACTTCCCCACGACGGAGTGATTGCTCGTGGCGTCCCTTTTCAGTTTGGCCTTATATTTATTTTATCAGGTGGGGTGTATGGGTGCATCCTAGTTACATGTTCTACAGGATTTTCATGGTGAATGCGATGTGTGCCTTGCATCCTTCACAAGGAGATGATCCCTCTGACCCAGACTAATTAATTAGAGGCAACCCCTCTAATTGCATGATGAGGTCTCCCCTCCAAGTATTCATGCACGGTGGAACCTCATGACCTATATGGGCTATTGGCTAATTAATACAGATTTCATATTAAAACATAAGTCTTTTCAAACTATAAAACCAGCTTTATGAACATGTCACTGGTTTTTCCAAGACTTATACATTTCGCTGCTTTTAGTCTTATTTATGTTTCAGCCATTCATACTATGTTATATATCGTTCACAGAGCGTTTTGCTCAACCGCTACTTTCCTTTCCATGTCCCAAAACGGCAGGTACTCATGGACAGACTTGAGCATTTGGAGGACGTGCATATGATGGAACCTGCCTTAGACTTCTTCTCCTTTTGCCTACTTATACTTATGCTTAATTAGACACTTGTTTTGTCCTTCTCATATCATTTACTTTTTTTATGTTTTGGGATTATGTTTGGGGACGGATGTTTGATTCCAGTTTTCCCTTTTGGTCATGTATGTTCTAGTATATATTACCATGCATGCTTTGATGACATGCCATAAATACACGTAACGATCCACTTATCAAAGTGGGATGTTACAATGTTGCTCATTACGGAAACAATATGCAAAATCTTTCCTAATATCTTCCAAATCCTATGTAATCTAGGGTAAGATACCATAGTACTATGTCTTGGATACACTAGATCTAATATATCTTGCTTGCTAACCGAATGTCACACACACACATCTCACAAACACAGTCAAATCCCTCTTACTCTCTCTCAACTCTCGGATCACAACAACATACACCAAGAACACATTTACTTCACCATTTACTACCCTAAATCTATGTCTAGAACATCTTAGATATCAAGCATTGACTACTCCTACACAAACTTGATCTCCAAGGCAACGCCAAGAAGCTACGAATCCTAATAGGTCACGACATGGTTTTTGTCTAGGATTTTCTCCATTGTTGATTCATATAAGCCTAAGGTTTCCTTTGGTTTACTTATCCTCACTCTTGTCATCTTAACAAGTAAGTTCATACAAACCTATATTCATCTTATTTACATTCATTTTTCATTCACTTAATCTTTCCATGAACACATATCATGAACTTATTAAAACTCAAAAACTAGTATATATATATCTATATAGGTCACGACTTGTTTTATTTTCACAAGGAATCGTATAAAATCTACTTAGTTATAAAAACATGAACATATACTCATACTATAAACCTAGAATAAATCATGAAACCCTCCCAAATTTAAATATAGCCATGGGCTATATTGCACTATATGGAGTTTATGGTTAATTTTCTTAAACTTATAGTAAACCTAGTTAAAAACCTTAGATCTATAAACTCCTTGAATTATTATTAACATTTCCTAGTAAACTTAGAAGCCCATAGATTGTTAATGGACTTATTAGGGCCAATGAATAGTAGCCGAATTTAGAGTAATCCCATTAGGTTAGCCCTATGACTCTAGTGTACTTAAAATGTTGATAAGACCATTTAGATTTCCTTTGGTCCATTTAGATTTAATAAAATGGTAAACGGGCCTTGTGAATCCCAATAAGAGTATAGTAAGCCCATAAGCCCATTTGACTTATTTAATAAGCCCATTTGATATTTTTTAAACTTAAATAAACTTTTGACACGAAAAATATAACTTATAGAAGTTTCCGGACCAAAATGTAATTATATAAAGTTTAGGGGCTAAAACCGTGACACTTGTAACTTATAACAACAAAACATTAAATGCAAGGACTAAAAGTGTAAGTATCCGAAAGTCTAAGGGATATCTAGATCCATTCGAGACTTAAATTAACCCTAGGGGATATTATTGCCAATTATAGAAACATATGGAAACCCTAGGGGTATTATGTGCAAATACCGCGGGTATTAAACCTAAAATAATATGTAGGGACTTGTTTGCAATTATACGAAACTTATATAAACCTTAAAACCCCTATATTAATATTTAGGTTAGCACTTAATTAAACATTAATTAATGGAGGACTATAACTGTAATATCCTAACTTATAACCTAAGGACATTTCGGCAACTAATAGAAACTTCAAGGATTTTTTAAACTAATTTAAATGTAATGTTTTACATTTTATAAACATCAATTCTATAAAATATATATTATATATAACAAGATAATAATTAAATATATTAAACACATTTATTATTTTCCCATCCTTCTAAATATATAAAAATCATTTTTATATAAGTTATTTAAACTAATTTATGAAAGTAAAAGTACTAGAATAATAAGTAAAGTATTATTTACTTAAATTGTATTATTAACTACGCAATTAATATTGAGTACCATCAATACTTATACAACGGTTACTTAAAATACAACGATTGTAATAAACTACTTAAAACCAGTATAATCATACACAGATATTATTAAGAGATTTTCATGCATTATTTTATACATATTGATAAGTGTGAAAACACTCATCAATAATGATCCAAAAATCACTCAAAACAAAGTCAAATACATTATATTTAACTGAAAATTATCAGAATTACGTGGGTATTTGTGTTTCATGTATTTTCAGGTAAGAAGATACATTTTTGAGCTAACACACGGTTTCAAGGACTTATTTGATGAAAAGACAAGGAAAAGGACAAAAATAAGCTTTCAAGGACTTTACTTGCCAATATTATCAAGATGGAGGGCTTAAGTTGCATTTCTTATACTTCACGCTTTAAATAACGACAAATTTTCCCAAAAGCAATTTGCTCAAATAATAACCGGTTCCACATTTGATTGTCATGAATAAGTTGATGCACTTTTTACTTGTGAATACAATGATCTCATTTTTAAGCTTGGTATGGGGAAGGTGAAACTTGAGGGGTGATAAGTGTCCATGGTACCAAAGCCCTAATTTAAGTCATTGATTTATTTATGAGTTATCTCCATCAAAACCATTTCAAGAAAATACAAAAATACATAAATAGAATTGTTTTCTTTGCATTGCATTGTAAATATTCAAAATCATTCATCATGTAGTATAGTTTAGTTTATCATAAAATGGCCAAGGTGGCTTAATTATGAGAAAAGTGCACTCTAGAGCTTTAAAATACTGCATTGCATGAGGTCATGGCAATGGTCAAGTGGAGGGAAGTTGATAAGTGTGAAAACACTCATCAATAATGATCCAAAAATCACTCAAAACACAGTCAAATACATTATATTTAACTGAAAATTATCAGAATTACGTGGGTATTTGTGTTTCATGTGTTTTCAGATGTGAAGATACATTTTTGAGCAAACACGCGGTTTCAAGGACTTATTTGATGAAAAGACAAGGAAAAGGACAAAAAGAATCTTTCAAGGACTTTACTTGCCAATATTACCAAGATGGAGGGCTTAAGTTGCAATTTCTATATAAACAAAGGATGAAAAAGAACTTGCTTAAAAGTTTTTAAACACATTTAAAAAGAAAGAAGAAAATGAAGGACCAAAAAGAAAACTAGGGAGAAAGTTTAGTTAACTTGGTCAATTGACCAAGTCAAAGTCAACATACTCATAACACGTCTTTCTTCTTCTCCAAACGAAGAGAGAGAAACAGACAGTTTATCATCTTCTCACCACCAAGACCTGCAAGCCGATTTTTATAAAGATCAAGAAGGATTCAAGACAAGTGTTGAACTACAAAGTTGTTCCTTTTTCAATTCTCTACAAGTTGGTGCCAACTAATTAGACTCAAAGTGAAGAATGAAGAAACCCCCAATTTGGGGCATTCATCAAGAACCTCGTATTAAATACGTGGCATCTGCTCATTGGCTTAACCACGTCACCACTCATCTTCAGCGTCTATAAATAGAAGATCAAGACCTCATTTTGGAGATGGTTAGCTAGGTGTAGATTTACACATAGTTAGTTAGGATTAGATAGTTTAGTTTTCTCTATTAGCTTAATGATTTTCTGTTAATCATTCTGTTAGATATTCTGTTAAATCAGTTGTAACCATCACTTTTTCCACAATTAATGAAAGAATAAAGTTTAGTTTTCTTAATCTTTTTCTTTCTCTTATTCTTATTTCTTATTAACTTATCTAATAAGCTTTTGAGTAATAAGCTGTTTTAGCTTATGAGATTTAATTTTCAGGTATAGTGATTCGGTTGTTTTCTTAGAACTGTCAAATAGTTAAGAGTTATTGTTCGATCATAAGTAGTTACTGTTGTGTTTTTCTTTCTCTATATTTAATGCGTAATAGTTACTGTTCATCGAGAGTCTTAATTTCATGGATTAGTTTAAATAAGAGTTCTGTTCACGATATAGAGGAATCTTGTGATGATTTTGATATTAAGTTTGTAAAAGCTTTTTCCCAGCTTGCGTTTAGATGCGTTAGTTGAATCGGTTTTCTGTTTAACTTTTGTTAGGTTAAAAACTTGTTATTTTGATTTTGTTTGTTAAAAGTTTTTCAAATAATTTGAACTGTTAGTGATTAGTAAGGAGGAGGAAGTAGTTGCTCTTATTTCTTTGATTTCGAGTTTGAAAGTGTGAATTTGGAATTGATCGAAAGATGTTTGTGAGATTGATTTCAGCTTATTGGTAATTCAATCTGGGTTAGTTGACATAACTGATTTTAGTATTGAGTCATATCTTTTTGAAATCTGTTAAATTCATTTTCTGTTCTTGAATTTGTTTGTCAGCTCATAAGCTTATAGCTTATGAGCTATAACAAGTTTATGTTAAGTTTCATTATTGCAGATTATGATTTACTAAAAGATAATCCAGGTTCTTGGAGCTTAGAGGATTCTTGTCAATTTCAGTCACGATAGAAGTTGCGGTTCACCAGATTAGTAAAATAGAAGTAGTTCAAGGTGTGGAAGAAAAGCGAGCTCAGCGCTCCGCTTCGACTCAAAGGACTTGATCTTCGGACGAATAGGTCAAGCGCGTTTATTTTTTGCACCAATTAGTTAATTCTGCTAGCCTCTTGTTGTACTGTCAAATTTTACTTTAAAACTTGTGAGAATTGAGATTTTTAACATTACCATTATATGTTATTAGTTTACAGTTTAGTTTAATGTGCTTTGCCTTTTAAAAATTTGTTGGCATTTAGTTAAGCAGTGTTTGGTAATACGTTTTAAAGCAAGAAGTTTAAATCTTTGAATGCGTTTTTCCTTTTTTAATGAACTGTAGGATTGAAGTGTTAGTATGAGCTGTTAGGTAGTATTTGGATCAGCTTTTGTCTTAGAAAAATTGTGTAATTGAGTTGTTAGTATAGACATGATACTGGTAGGATTGCATAAGGTAATTCCGTCACAAAAGTTAGTTAAAAATTCTGTCTAATAAGCTCATTTTAAGTTGTTGCAGTTAGTAGTAGTAGGAATTGTTGACTTTGATTTTTACATAATATA
Source organism: Glebionis coronaria (assembly GCA_025667525.1). Taxonomy (NCBI): domain Eukaryota; kingdom Viridiplantae; phylum Streptophyta; class Magnoliopsida; order Asterales; family Asteraceae; genus Glebionis; species Glebionis coronaria. Next base: position 597,885,778 of record CM046874.1, read on the forward strand.
CAATTTTATTTAACTTGGTTAAAACAAAAAGTGATATGCCAAAAGTGAACTTGAATTCTCCGTTAAAATTCTGATTTTATTAACTTTAGTTCCAATATACGCATTTAGGCCTTTACTTTGTATTTCTCGTTTGCAGTAATAGTCCAGTCCGTTACACTTTACAATTGATTAGATTCGTTAGCTTATGGGCCAGTAGATGGTTAGTTGGGCCGTTAGGATTACTTGGGCCATTTTAATATTTCGTATATTTACGTTTACATACAATTGAGAAAATTTTGTTTAGATTCAGATTTCAAATGATATGTTGCAGTTTAAGTTTAGATTTCATTCTTTTTATTTTTTAGAAGTAATACCAATTGTTGATTGGATATATTTTTTTTTCTTATAAAAATAGTTATAGTTTATAATATTGCATTTTTACTTTTATAAAAAGAACAGTTTTAGTTTTATATTTTGTATTTTTAGAATAAAATTTGTATTTTAGAATTTGTGCACTTATTTGTAGTAATTGCAATATGTTTTAGGATAGTACATATTAGTATATTTTTACTTTTTACATGCTTTGTGTCAATTAGACATAAATACCAAACAAGTTTTTGCCACCAAAAACAATTAAGTCGAGCTTGAATAGTTACATCAATTCGATTAGACCGAGAGAAAAACGAACTATACAAAGACAATATCAAATGGCGCCGCTGCCGGTTCTTTGACTTTACGAGAGACTATCAATTGACGGTTTTCATTGGCTTTTGGGATCCGTTCACCTAGTGAACGTTATTTTTACGTATCATAAATAAAAAACAATAAAAAATATCAAAAATATAAAAATATAAAAACTAAAAAATAACAAAAACAATTCTTTTCCTAAAGAACTGACCAAACAAATTAAAAAAAATCCAAAAAGCAATCTTTTTCCTAAGAGTTTGCACCCAAAAATATATATTATTGGATTCCCTCGGTTTTTATGTACATATATTATTTTCTCTAAAGAAACCCATAAATACAAAAATATTTTTCATATATTATTATAAGTAAATACGTATACGTATAAGAACAACCAATACACATATTCTCCATAAGTATTGCCAAGGCAATACACCGTGTTGAGGGGCGTTCTGGTCCTTAACACGCGTATCGATCAAACTCAATAAAGCAAGAATAGATAAATACTTCCAATAAGCAATAATTCGAAGAATACAAACAATAAAGTGAATAGAAAGGCAATGTGCTATAAAATTCCATCTAAGGGTCAATAGGTACTTAAGTGCTTCGCGCCACCTAACCCCCCGTTCACTAGTGAGTATTCTAAGAAGGAAGGCTTCATTGGGGGTCTTGCACCCAAGTAGTACATACGTATATTATTATTTTCTTGTGGATATTTCATATTGAAACTCGAAGAGGATAATCCTTTTCTCTTCAAAGTCACACAAGAGCTTCTCTCTCATTCCTCGTATTGAGTTGCATGCTCACTCGCGGGCGTGCACAAATACCGATTGGTGTACAACCCCTTCCTCCGAAAAGGAAGAAAAAGAGAAAGAGTAGGAACACCACCGTCCATCAAGCCGATCCCGAGAATCGTGCTTTGATCCATCCACAACAAGAAGACATGGCCGGAGTTGATACTCGAACTTTGATGGAGCACTTGCAATCTAATGTGCAAGGATATGCCGATGCTATCAAGATACCCGATATTCCCGCAAACACATTTGAGCTCAAAACATCCATGATTAACTTGGTTTCAAACACACCTTTTTATGGGAACAAGAATGATAATCCACATGATCACCTTAAGAAATTTCTTTCTCTTTGCAACACCATTAAGTACAATGGAGTTCCCCATGATGCCATTAAGTTGATATTGGTGCAATTTTCACTAGAGGGTCCGGCTAAGCATTGGTTAGATACACAACCACCCGAGAGCATTACCACATGGGATGGTTTCACTAAGAAGTTTTTGAACAACTTCTTTCCCCCATCTAAGACCACGGCTTTGAGGAATTTAATTATAGGCTTTCAACAAAAACCTAGTCAATCATTTATTGATGCTTGGGAGGAGTATAGAGAGTTATTGAGGAGATGCCCTAACCATGGATTGGATGAAGTTCACCAAATCAATACTTTGTACAATGGCCTTAAACCTCATCACCAAGACTCACTCAATGCTTCCGCGGGAGGAAATATTCTTCTTAAATCCATTCAAGAGGCTTGGGATATTATTGAGACCAAAGCAATGGTGCAAACTAACACACAATTTGATGAAAGAGTACATGTCATTCAAGAAGGAGGTTCTAAACCATTGGAGACTCAACTCATTTCATGCATTCAAGCATTGAATCAAGCTCAAAAGGAAAGTCAAACAATCATGCAAAACACTCAAAAGATGCAAGAAACAATGATGAATAACTTTATGAAACTTTCTATGGGCAATCATTCCACAAATGATGTGCATGCTATTACTCTTTCATGTGAGACTTTTGGAGGTCCTCATTCCTATCAACAATGTGATAAGGTGCAAGGATATCAAGGGGAATGATATGCATACCAAAAGGAACATAGAGAACATTTCAAGCCCAACATCAATCAAAATAACCTTTCTTACAAATCTCAAAACTATCTTGCACCACCGGGATTCCCACCCCAACCACCTACCCAACCTCAACCAAATCCCCCTCAATTGTTACAAAGGAATCAAGGTCCAAGACTACAATACCAAGGGAACAATTATAAAGCACCCAACACCTTTCACAATCAAGGAAATAACTTTTATCCACCAAATCAAGGATTTAATGCACCACCTCCACCTTATCCAAACTAAGGTTTTTATCAAGGGAATGTGCAACCTAAACCCATGGATTTGATTCTTCAAAAGCTTACTTCCTATGAGAGACAAATGAAAGAGGCTCAAGAGGAAAATAACAAGAAATTTGCTCTTCTTCACAACCAAATTATGTATAATCAAAGACTACAAGGATCTTTACCATCTAACACACAAGCAAACCCAAGGGCAAATATCAATGCTATTACAACAAGAAGTGGAAAAACAACAAAGGATCCTTCACCTCCTACACCTCCTATTGTTAAACCCACTTTTGTTCCTACATGTGACAAGCCTTCTACATCTACTTCACCACCTCCAAATGCTCCTACTCAATCAACCACACCTTCTCAACCTATTCCCACTTCTCCTTTACCTTATACAACTCCCAATGAAGAAGCTAACAAAGACAAATCCTCCACTACAACACCAACACCTACACCTAAACAAAATCTTCCTTACCCTTCAAGATTGAAAAAGGACAAGTTAAAGAACAAGGATGATATACAAGTCTCAAATTTCTTAAGGATATTCAAGCAACTCAACATAAACATCTCATTTGCGGAAGCTCTTGCTTACATGCCAAAATTTGCTAAGATGTTCAAGGATTTACTCTCCAACAAGGAAAAATTGGTTGATTTGCCCAACACATCCCTTAATGAAAATTGTTCCGCCGTGTTACTCAAAACCTTGCCAACAAAACTTGGAGATCCGGGGCGCTTCTTGATACCTTGTAATTTTCCCAGGGTGGAAAATTGCATGGCTTTGGCGGATCTAGGGGCAAGCATAAACCTCATGCCTTTATCGATTTGGAAAAAACTCTCTCTTCCCGAGCTCACTCCCACTAGGATGAAACTTGAGTTAGCCAACCGTACCATAGCTTACCCCGTAGGTATCGCGGAGGATGTATTTGTAGGTGTGTATAAGTTTACCTTTCCGGCCGACTTTGTAGTGGTTGATTATGACATTGACCCTAGAGTCCTTTTGATTGTTGGTAGACCATTTTTGAGAACGGGTCGTACTTTGATAGATGTGGCGGAGGGAGAACTAATTATGAGAGTTGAGGATGAGAAAGTGGTGTTTGAGCTAGGGAAATTTTGTGATAGGAAAGAGATTAAGGAGTCTAAACCTTGTGAGACCATTAACATAGTTGATGTGCTAGATGAGGTGTGTGATGAGCATTTTCATGATGCTTGTAAGAGTAATAGTGAGGATATGCCCCATGTTGAAACCGTGGCCTCAATTGCTCCCTCTTTAACACCTTTTGGAGAGAGTGATTTCCTCTTGGAGGAATTTGAGTCCAACTTTCTTGGTAATGATGATTCTCCTATCAATTGGGAAGAAGATATTCTCACCATCCAAAAGTTGCTCAATGAGGACCCTATTCCTTCACCCATTCCATAAGAAGTAACCAATGATGATCCTTCCATAGTAAAACCTTCCATAGAGAGTCCACATCCACTTGCACTTAAGGACCTTTCATCCTACCTAGAGTATGCTTTCTTAGAGGGAAAAGACCAATTACCCGTGATCATTGCTAAAGAGTAGAAAGAGGATGAGAAAGAGAAACTCATAGGAGTCCTTAAGAAACATAAGAAAGCCTTAGCATGGAAAATATCTGACATAAGGGGAATTGATCCACATTTTTGTACACACAAAATCCTTATGAAGGATGATTACAAACCCGCCATTCAAAGCCAACAAAGGGTTAACCCAAAAATCCATGAGGTCATTAAAAAGGAAGTTATCAAACTCCTTGATGCGGGCATGATTTACCCCATTTCCGACTCTTCATGGGTTAGCCCGGTACATTGTGTTCCAAAAAGGGGTGGCATCACCGTAGTACCCAATGAGAACAATGAGCTTATTACTACGAGACTTGTTACCGGTTGGAGAGTTTGTATTGATTATAGGAAGCTCAATGAGGCTACTAGGAAAGATCACTTCACATTACCTTTTATGGACCAAATGCTTGAACGCTTAGCGGGAAATGAATACTATTGCTTTCTTGATGGCTTTTCGGGTTATTTTCAAATACCCATTGACCCTAAGGATCAATAAAAGACCACATTCACTTGTCCCTACGGCACATTTGCTTACAAGAGAATGCCTTTTGGCTTGTGTAATGCACCGGGGACATTTCAAAGGTGTATGATGGCAATTTTCTATGATATGATTGAGCAAACTATGGAGGTTTTCATGGATGACTTCTCCGTCTTTAGAGATTCATTTACCTCTTGTCTCACCAATTTAGAACGAATGCTTAAGCGGTGTGAGGAAACCCGTTTAGTTATTAATTGGGATAAATTTCATTTTATGGTGAAAGAGGGAATTGTTTTGGGACACAAGATATCCAATAAGGGATTAGAAGTGGATTGAGCTAAAATTGATGTGATTGCTAAGCTTCCCCCACCCACTACGGTTAAAGGTGTAAGGAGTTTCTTAGGTCATGCGGGGTTTTATAGATGCTTCATACAAGATTTTCTAAGATAGCAAGACCGATGACTCACCTCTTAGAAAAAGAGGCTCCTTTCATTTTCAACCAAGAGTGTTTGGATTCATTTGAGACTCTTAAGGAGAAATTAACAAAGGCTCCCATTTTGGTTTCTCTAAATTGGGAATTGCCTTTTGAGCTTATGTGTGACGCTAGTGATTATGCGGTGGGGCCGTGTTAGGACAAAGAGTGAATAAGCATTTTCAACCTATACACTATGCTAGTAAAACCATGACCGGTGCACAGCTTCATTATACTACCACGGAAAAAGAGTTGCTTGCTATAGTTTATGCCTTTGAGAAATTTAGACCATACCTTGTGCTATCCAAAACCATAGTGTATACAGATCATTCCGCTCTCAAGTATCTCATGACAAAGCAAGATGCTAAGCCTAGGCTTTTGAGATGGGTTTATTGCTTCAAGAGTTCAAGATAGAGATTCGAGATAAAAAAAGGAGCCGAGAATTTAGTGGCGGATCATTTGAGTAGACTTGAGCATCCTTTTCAAGGAGATTTTCCTAATAAAGAAATCAATGAATCCTTTCCATTAGAGGAGCTCATGTCTATCTCTTCTCAAGAGGATGCCACCCCTTGGTTTGCGGATATTACAAACTATCTTGTGGGGAATGTGCTTATAGAGGGTCTTACTTCCCAACAAAGGAAGAAGTTTCTTAAGGAAGTAAAGTACTACTTTTGGGATGATCCTTACCTCTTTAGGCAATGTGCGTACCAAATCATTAGACGGTGTATAGATGGGCCCGAGGCATTTAAGATTTTAGAAGCTTGTCATAAAGGACCTACGGGTGGACATTTTGGGCCCAACTATACCGCCAAGAAAGTCTTTGATTCGGGTTACTATTGGCCTTCCATTTACAAAGACGCCCAAGAGATGGTGAAATTTTGTGATGTATGTCAAAGACAAGGAACAATTACACAACGTGATGAGATGCCACAAAATTTCATTCAAGAGTGTGAGATTTTTGATGTGTGGGGCATAGATTTTATGGGACCTTTTCCATCTTCCAAGGGAAACAAGTATATACTCGTAGCGGTGGATTATGTGTCAAAATGGGTTGAGGCCAAAGCCTTACCTACTAATGATGCTAGAGTTGTTGTGAAGTTTTTGAAGCAATTGTTTGCTAGATTTGGTGTACCTCGGGCCATCATAAGTGATCGTGGTACGCACTTTTGTAACGATCAATTCACGAGAGTTATGAAGAAATATGGAGTTAATCATAGACTTTCTACCGCGTATCACCCTCAAACCAATGGTCAAACTGAGGTCACAAATCGTGGTTTAAAGAGAATTTTGGAGAGAACGGTGGGAGAGCATCGAGCTTCTTGGTCGGATAAGCTTGATGATGCTTTGTGGGCTTTTAGGACGGCTTTTAAGACACCAATTGGTTGCACCCCTTATAGGCTTGTCTATGGAAAAGCATGCCACCTCCCATTCGAGTTAGAACACAAGGCTTCTTGGGCTCTCAAGTGGGCTAACTTTGATTTAAACCAAGCCGGTTCACATAGAAAGGATGAACTTAATGAAATGGATGAATTGAGAGCCAATGCCTATGAGAATTCTTTGCTTTATAAGGAGAAAACTAAGAAATTGCATGATGCTAAGATCAAGAACCGTGAGTTTAAAGTTGGAGAGCTGATTCTCCTCTTTAACTCAAGGTTGAAACTTTTTGCGGGCAAGCTTAAGTCGAGATGGTCCAGTCCATTCACTATTGCTCAAGTATTTCCATATGGAACTATTGAGTTGTCACAACCCAATGGTCCCAATTTTAAAGTGAATGGTCACCGTGTGAAGCACTACTTTAGGGAGGACATTTCCGTTGAAATGGTCCAAGAGATCCTCATTTTCCCCATGAATTAATTCATTGTGGGAAGAGTCGAGCTAGAGACTCCTTAAATCAAGCTTGAATAACTAGGCTTAGAGTTGTTAGATCTAGAGTGTTGTAGGTTAGAAATAAGGATAGCAAATTGTTGAGAAGTGTTGGGGAGACCTTCTTTTATCTTCATGATGTTTGTAGGGTTGCTCACTCATCACGTGCTTTGGAGCTTATGGAGGAGGCCCTTGTATCCGGTTCACTTCGTTACTATTGTGATCTTTCATAGACACCTTGTGCTTTAAAAATGAATTCACTATAGTTGATCTTTCCTTAACTTGGGTTAAGCAAAGTCTATTCATTGTCATAAGTGTAGGGGAAGTTGTATACTTCCATGCTCTTAACCATTGAGGACAATGTTTAGCTTAAGTGTAGGGGGGTCTTCTATCGAAGTGACCTTACCTAGAACTTGTCAATGACTTTCATGATAAATTGAAAAATTAATTTTTCAAACATTTTTCAAATTTTTGATCTACTATGGCCACCAAAAATATGCATTTATAATTTTTGCATTAATCATTTTTCATTTGCATAACACATTTGCATTGTATATATTTCTTCTTTTACTTTTCATCAAAAATATATAAAAAGGAAAAAATATAATAAGGACATGGTTTAACAAATTTAGACTTATTTGACATATTAGGCCCACCATGGATATTTTGACTCAACCCGAGTTTGCTTTTCTAAGCTTAATCTAGCTAGTATCCTTAACCATGTAGTCCTTCATTGGTCTATTAGGCTAAGCATCCACCAATCTCATTCTTTGAGATTTTAAATTTGTGGAGAATGGGAAATGATAGAGTTGAAGCAAGTATAAAAGGGCTAGATAAACTTCATGATAATTACTTGTGGCTAAACCCTTCTCTTCTTTACCTCTATTTTCTTCGCATGTATATATGTTAATAAATAATCAAGAACGGTTTTAATTGGTTTGTAATCTCTTATGCATTTTTGTCTAATCATTCATGGTTGATATAAGTACGTCTTAAGATTCTAAGTTAGAACGTTTTATGTGTACTAGACTTATGTCATGCTTAATACTTAGCGGGTGTTTTTCCTTTTATTCTTTTCAACTTTCTTTGTGAGGAATAAAGAAAAATAAGAGCGGCTTATGAAAAAAATGAGTGGCTAGAAAAAAAAGAAGAGAAAAAAAAGAAAAGAGAAAAAAAATAATTATACAAGACTCCCAAGAGGGGCAGTGAAGTGTTAATTATAGTAACTATTAGATTCCAATATTACCTTGACGGGTTGCGGGGATTTAATAGTTGCTCCAATCCAATATTACCTTGACGGGTTGCGGGATTGAAGATCCAAATCTCAAAAACGCGGAGGATGTAAATTATTGTGTGAGTTTTATTTTTCTTGCCTTAGCGAGTGTGTAGCTACTTATTAATGCATGACATGAGGATTTTACACATAAGGCGAATGACTTATTACTCTTGAGACAAACATATATTAATTGTGAGCGGTCTTTCAAGTAATGGATGAGAGGATTACTTAGGATTAAAACCGTGCTTCCTTATTTTTGGATTTTGCATTTCTTATACTTCACGCTTTAAATAATGACAAATTTTCACAAAAGCAATTTGCTCAAATAATAATCGGTTCCGCATTTAATTGTCATGAATAAGTTGATGCACTTTTTACTTGTGAATGCAATGATCCTATTTTTAAGCTTGGTATGGGGAAGGTGAAACTTGAGGGTGATAACTGTCCATGGTACCAAAGCCCTAATTTAAGTCATTGATTTCTTTATGAGTTATCTCCATCAAAACCATTTCAAGAAAATACAAAAATATATAAACAGAATTGTTTTCTTTGCATTGCATTGTAAATATTCAAAATCATTCATCATGTAGTATAGTTTAGTTTATCATAAAATGGCCAAGGTGGCTTAATTATGAGAAAAGTGCACTCTAGAGCTTTAAAATACTGCATTGCATGAGGTCATGGAAATGGTCAAGTGGAGGGAAGTTGATAAGTGTGAAAACACTCATCAATAATGATCCAAAAATCACTCAAAACACAGTCAAATACATTATATTTAACTGAAAATTATCAGAATTACGTGGGTATTTGTGTTTCATGTGTTTTCAGGTAAGAAGATACATTTTTGAGCAAACACGCGGTTTCAAGGACTTATTTGATGAAAAGACAAGGAAAAGGACAAAAATAAGCTTTCAAGGACTTTACTTGCCAATATTACCAAGATGGAGGGCTTAAGTTGCAATTTCTATATAAACAAAGGATGAAAAAGAACTTGCTTAAAAGTTTTTAAACACATTTAAAAAGAAAGAAGAAAATGAAAGACCAAAAAGAAAACTAGGGAGAAAGTTTAGTTAACTTGGTCAATTGACCAAGTCAAAGTCAACATACTCATAACACGTCTTTCTTCTTCTCCAAACGAAGAGAGAGAAACAGACAGTTTATCATCTTCTCACCACCAAGACCTGCAAGCCGATTTTTATGAAGATCAAGAAGGATTCAAGACAAGTGTTGAACTACAAAGTTGTTCCTTTTTCAATTCTCTACAAGTTGGTGCCAACTAATTAGACTCAAAGTGAAGAATGAAGAAACCCCCAATTTGGGGCATTCATCAAGAACCTCGTATTAAATACGTGGCATCTGCTCATTGGCTTAACCACGTCACCACTCATCTTCAGCGTCTATAAATAGAAGATCAAGACCTCATTTTGGAGATGGTTAGCTAGGTGTAGATTTACACATAGTTAGTTAGGATTAGATAGTTTAGTTTTCTCTATTAGCTTAATGATTTTCTGTTAATCATTCTGTTAGATATTCTGTTAAATCAGTTGTAACCATCACTTTTTCCACCATTAATGAAAGAATAAAGTTTAGTTTTCTTAATCTTTTTCTTTCTCTTATTCTTCTTTCTTATTAACTGATCTAATAAGCTTTTGAGTAATAAGCTGTTTTAGCTTATGAGATTTAATTTTCAGGTATAGTGATTCGGTTTTTTTCTTAGAACTGTCAGATAGTTAAGAGTTATTGTTCGATCATAAGTAGTTACTGTTGAGTTTTTCTTTCTCTATTTTTTTAATGCGTAATACTTACTGTTCATCGAGAGTCTTAATTTCATGGATTAGTTTAAATAAGAGTTATGTTCACGATATAGAGGAATCTTGTGATGATTTTGATATTAAGTTTGTAAAAGCTTTTTCTCAGCTTGCGTTTAGATGCGTTAGTTGAATCTGTTTTCTGTTTAACTTTTGTTAGGTTAAAAATTTGTTATTTTGATTTTGTTTGTTAAAAGTTTTTCAAATAATTTGAACTATTAGTGATCAGTTAGGAGGAGGAAGTAGTTGCTCTTATTTCTTTGATTTCGAGTTTGAAAGTGTGAATTTGGAATTGATCGAAAGATGTTTGTGAGATTGATTTCAGCTTATTGGTAATTCAATCTGGGTTAGTTGACATACCTGATTTTAGTATTGAGTCATATCTTTTTGAAATCTATTAAATTCATTTTCTGTTCTTGAATTTGTTTGTCAGCTCATAAGCATATAGCTTATGAGCTATAACAAGTTTATGTTAAGTTTCATTATTGCAGATTATGATTTACTAAAAGATAATCAAGGTTCTTGGAGCTTAGAGAATTCCTGTCAATTTCAGTCACGATAGAAGTTGCGGTTCACCAGATTAGTAAAATAGAAGTAGTTCAAGGTGTGGAAGAAAAGCGAGCTCAGCGCTCCGCTTCGACTCAAAGGACTTGATCTTTGGACGAATAGGTCAAGCGCGTTTATTTTTTTGCACCAATTAGTTAATTCTGCTAGCCTCTTGTTGTACTATCAAAGTTTACTTAAAAACTTGTGAGAATTGAGATTTTTAACATTACCGTTATATGCTATTAGTTTACAGTTCAGTTTAATGTGCTTTGCCTTTTAAAAATTTGCTATTATTTAGTTAAGCAGTGTTTGGTAATACGTTTTAAAGCAAGAAGTTTGAATCTTTGAATGCGTTTTTCTTTTTTTAATGAAGTGTAGGATTGAAGTGTTAGTATGAGCTGTTAGGTAGTATTTGGATCAGCTTTTGTCTTTGAGAAATTGTGTAATTGAGTTGTTAGTATAGACATGATACTGGTAGGATTGCATAAGGTAAGTCTGTCACAAAAGTTAGTTAAAAATTCTGTCTAATAGGCTCATTTTAAGTTGTTGTAGTTAGTAGTAGTAGGAATTGTTGACTTTGATTTTTACATAATATAGAATTTTATTACTTGGTTAAAACAAAAAGTGATATGCCAAAAGTGAACTTGAATTATCTGTTAAAAATCTGATTTTATTAACTTTAGTTCCAATATACGCATTTAGGCCTTTACTTTGTATTTCTCGTATGCAGTAATAGTCCAGTCCGTTACACTTAACAATTGATTGGATTCGTTAGCTTATGGGCCAGTAGATGGTTAGTTGGGCCGTTAGGATTACTTGGGCCATTTTAATATTTCGTATATTTATGTTTACATACAATTGAGAAAATTTTGTTTAGATTCAGATTTCAAATGATATGTTGCAGTTTAAGTTTAGATTTCATTTTTTTTATTGTGTAGAAGTAATACCAATTGTTGCTTGGATATATTTTTTTTCTTATAAAAATAGTTATAGTTTATAATATTGCATTTTTACTTTTATAAAAAGAATAGTTTTAGTTTTATATTTTGTATTTTTAGAATAAAATTTGTATTTTACAATTTGTGCACTTATTTGTAGTAATTGCAATATGTTTTAGGATAGTACATATACGTATATTAGTATATTTTTACTTTTTACATACTTTGTGCCAATTAGACATAAATACCAAACAAGTTTTTGCCACCAAAACCAATTAAGTCGAGCTTGAATTGTTACATCAATTCGATTAGACCGAGAGAAAAATGAACTATAACATATACTAAGATTGTACAATTACTTAGTTAGTTGACTGTAGCGTGGACATTTTGTCAGATTCCTAGTGTAATCTACCTGACACAACTACTGAGGTGAGTTCATGGCCCCACACTATATATTGACAAACTTTTAAATGTTTTATGGGGGGGGGGGGGGGGGGGAAATCATGCAACATATTATGGACGTAAACTGACCTACTAAACTTTGATTACATTGGCATATTGTAGAATGCCTCATGACCCGTGAACTAAAACTGTTAATTTTATAGCCTGAATGTTATAGATAGATCTATTTGGGACTGACCATTCCCATCTGGGTGAGTAGCGCTCACTGTGCATGGGCCAGGACAACAGATGTGTATCATGTCGGAACATTGTTATGGGTGCATTATATATATTATTATGCGAAGGGTCCTCATTTGTTGAGGTCTTGACGAGTCTAAGCGTCAGTTTTGGGCAATCAGGAAATGTAATTCCCTATAAGTACTAATGCTATGTGCATTATTACTACAGTGAATGTTTTACTTTCCAAACTTAATTTATTTAAACATGTGAATTCACTGACTTTATGTTAACTTTCAAAGGATGTTTTTCTCAGGAAACTGAAGCATGTATTTGATGTGCATGGAGTTAAGCATCATGATAGGCAACATTTATAGAGCTCATCTGAGGTTTTATAAACTTGGGAATAAACAAACTATTGAATAATGTTAAAGATAATTTTTATGACAATTTGTATTATGGTTCATGAAATATTTGATTTGATAATCTTTTATCTGTTTCTCTACATACTATATGCTGTTGATCCACCTACTTGATACCCAATTATTATTTCCGCTGCATTTGACCTATTTGGGGGTGTCACAAAATGGTATCAGAGCGATAGTTATAGAGAACCAGACCCATATTTAAATATAAAAATAAAAAAATTATAAACTGGACTATAACTGAATAAAAATCTTTTGGGGATTTTTGGGACTAAAATAGTTGAGCATGTAGAATGCAGAGCATACATTTATTATGTGGACTAAGTGTGCATTGATTATTAACATCCGGTTGATTAATCTTATAAGTATTAACGTAACCTTTAACTTACGATGTTAAATGGCACTATTATATAATTTAAAACTATGATTTCTAAAACTTTTTAAAATTAAGTAAGCCTATACTTACGATAATTTAAAATGATATTATTTCAGATTCATCATGACTTCACCAGTTGCATCTCCCACTACTCTATCACCGACTTCAGTACTACCGGGATGGTTGTCAGCCAGCGAGTCTGAGGACAGCCAGCATGCCAGAGACACCACACTCGTTGATTCTCTTCTTGTCTCTTCACCTGCTGCACCTGTTTCCCCTACTGGGGAAGAGGACCAGATGACTTTCACCCTGCCACCTTTACCACCAACTTCCTCTATTTAGGGCTATGCTCCTGGGTCTCTGCCACCTCGTAAGAGGAGGTATGAGGCTACTCCCGACTCTACTTTCGAGATCGGTGAGGGCTCTGGGGCGGGACGTGTTGACCCCGTCCAGGCCCATATTGCTGCCTTGGCCGCACGCCAGGCTAAGGACGTGGCAGATGTCCACACTCTGTTGATGGCTGGACAGGCCGGACGCTCTGTTTTGCAGGAGCGTCAGGACCTCCTTTCATGGACAGTTAGCGCGGAGGCTCATGCTGCTCGGGGGACATGGACCACAGTCTACCACTCCCTGTAGTGGCTGATGGAGGAGAATGATTGTCTCCGTCAGCAAGTGTATACCTTTGAGGGTCAGCAGTACGAGACCCATACCTCTCTTATGACCATGGAGTAGACACTCGCGATTTTTTTCGATCTAGAGGAGGTACGCCACCAGGGCTTGACTGAAGAGACAACCCATCTTAGAGGAGCCGACGACACTTTCAAGGCTCAGATCTTGGAGGCACTCCAAAGGAGACACGAGACGCCATGATGACGATGCAGGATGCCATGCAGGCACCGGTTGTTTCAGCTGCACCAGTCGTACCGGCCATTTCTCAGGAGTCAGTTAGGCATGAGTAGATTAGATGTACTATATCTTTTATACATCATGATAAGCTTTTGGGTTCCATCCCAGCTATCATGATATAGGACCTTATGTACTTTTATTCTTTTCAATCTTTTGTATCCTATCTTATCACTATACTCTCCCAGATAGGTGTTTGTAGATGATGTGCTTTAAACTATGTGTACCACTATCCCAGATAGGTGTGTTGTGCTTCTGTCTTGGATTGGTTGTGCATTATGTTATGGTTATTCTTCATAGAAATGACATGTACTCATTATTGTTTGCTATATTATGTGATGTATTATATTATGAACTCTTGACAGGTTATCCAACTTGTTGTGAATTCTATGCATGGACTTTCTCATGTATTTAAATATAAAAATTGTACTAACACAAAAACTAATGATCTCATTTTTGTATGAATATAGACAAATGGCAATCACTAGAACGAACCCCAACAATGCCGACGCTACCCAAAATGTCATTGTTGCCCAAGTAAGGGAACTGGTAGGTCAGGGCATCGAAACTGCTATGGCCTTTAGAGATGCTAGCAGGAACATGGACGATAGCCAAAACTCAAATGCCCGCAGAGATAACCGTACCACCAGGGTTACTCTTACCCCGACTTTCTGAAATGCAAACCTTCATACTACAAAAGCACAGAAGGTGTTGTAGAGCTGATGTAGTGGTTTGAAAGGTTGGAGACTGTGTTCCGAATCAGCGATTGTGCGGACGAGAACAAAGTCAAATTCGCCACCAGCACGTTGCTTGAAAGTGCTCTTACCTGGTGGAACTCCGTAGTTGCCACCCTAGGACACGATGTTGCTTACGCACTCAACTGGACCGGATTGAAAGAAAAGATGACTGAAAATATTGTCCAAGAGGTGAGATGAAGAAGCTAAAAGTGGAACTATGGGATCTCAGATGCAAAGGCAATGACATTGTGTTGTACAACTAGAGATTTCAAGAGTTGACCCTGATGTGTACCAAGATGTGCCCCGCAAAGGAAGAAAAGATTGAGAAGTACATTGGTGGACTCCCAGACTCTATTCACGACAAAGTACTCGCTTCTCGATCCACTACGGTCGAAAGTGCCATCAAGTTCGCTACTGAGTTGATAAACAAACGGGTTCGTACCATGTTAGAAAGGCAAGTTGAGAACAAGCGGAAGGCAGATGAGAGTTTCCGCAATCAGCACCAATAGCCTCCCAGAAGGCAAAATGCAGGACAGGTTTATAGTGCTACCACAACAGGAGCTAAACCATATGTAGGTTCAAAACCCTTATGCCTAAAGTGCCACTATCATCATGCTGTTGGTAGCCCTTGTCAGAAATGCCACAACTGTGGATAGATTGGTCATTTTGCACGGGCTTGCCAAGTCAATGCTGTCACCCAGACCCGACCCAACAACAACAATAGTAACAACAGGGGCGGATATAATGCATGTGGGAACGGGAATAGACAGCCGGGAAACCGCAATACTGCCGGATGAAATGGCAATGGACCAAAGAAAGGAGTTGTGTGCTATGAATGTGGAGCAACAGGACATGTGAGACCATGTTGTCCGAAGTTAGCCAACAAGAGTAAGAGTGATGGAGGAGCTCCATCAAGGGTGTATGTTATGGGAAATGCGAAGGCCAATCCGGACTCCAATGTTGTCACTGGTACGTTCCTACTAAACAATCGTTATGCATCCGTTTTTTATACTGGAGCAGATTGAAGTTTTATATCCACCGAATTTAGTAATGTATTATAAGTCGTCACATCGATTCTAGACCGCACTATTCCGTATAGTTAGCGGACGGTAAGACTGTAGAAGTCGATACTATTATTAGAGGTTGTACCTTAAATATTTCTAAGCATCCCTTCAACATTGATCTAATCCCTGTAAACCTTGGTAGTTTTGACGTTATTATTGGCATGGATTGGTTGGCAAGATACCACGCAGTCATTGTTTGTGATGAAAAGCTAGTATGTATTCCATGGGGAAACGAAACTTTAATTATTCGAGGAGACGGTAACACGGACCTTACTGACACTAGACTTAGTGTTATCTCTTGCACTAAATCCCAGAAGTATTTGTTGAGAGGATGCCCTATCTTCTTAGCTCATATTTCTCTGACTGATGAAGAAGAAAAACCCGAGAAGAAGCAAATCAAGGACGTACCAATCGTCCGAGATTTTCCTGGGGTCTTTCCTGATGAGTTACCAGGCTTACCACCGACCCGACAGGTGGAATTTCAAATTTACTTGATTCCAGGCGCTGCACCTATTGCTAAAGCTCCATACCGGTTGGCACCATCAGAAATGAAAGAGTTAGCTGAACAACTTCAGGAATTATCGGACAAAGGATTCATCCGACCTAGTTCCTCTCCGTGGGGAGATCCTGTTTTATATGTCAAAAAGAAAGATGGTTATTTCCGAATGTGCATCGACTACAGGGAACTGAACAAGTTAACTGTGAAGAATCGTTATCCACTTCCTCGTGTTGACGACCTATTTGATCTACTACAAGGGTTAAGTGTGTACTCCAAGATTGATCTGAGATCTGGATACCATCAATTGAGGGTTAGGGAGGAAGATATTTCAAAAGCAGCTTTCAAAACCCGTTACGGTCATTACGAATTCCAGGTTATGCCATTTGGGTTGACCAACGCACCAGCCATTTTCATAGACCTTATGAACCGTGTGTGCAGACCCAACTTGGATAAATTCGTGATAGTCTTCATTGGCGATATACTCATTTATTCCAAGAACGAACAAGAACACGGGGAACACCTTGCACAAGTACTAAAGGTAGTAAAGGAGGAACAACTATACGCCAAATTCTCCAAATGTGAATTCTGGATCCCCAGAGTGCAATTCCTCGGTCACGTTATTGATAGTGACGGTATTCACGTAGATCCAGCAAAGGTTGAATCTGTCAAAGATTGGGTATCCCCTAGATCACCGGCAGAGATCCGTTAATTCTTAGGACTTGCCGGATACTATCGCAAATTTATTGAAGACTTCTCCAAGATAGCCAAACCGATGACAAAATCACCCAGAAAGGAATAAAGTTAGATTGGGGAGAGAAGGAAGAATCAACTTTTTAGCTGATCAAGCAGAAGTTGTGTATTGCACCCATTTTAGCCATACCTGAGGGCAACGATGATTTCATTGTATATTGTGATGCCTCACACAAAGGTTTAGGTGCAGTATTGATGCAGAGAATGAAAGTGATCGCTTATGCTTCAAGACAATTGAAGAAACATGAGAAGAACTAAACCACCCATGATCTAGAGCTTGGATCTGTAGTATTCACTCTAAAAAATCTGGAGACATTATCTTTACGGAACAAAGTGCACTGTGCATACTGACCATAAAAGTTTGCAACGCATACTAGATCAAAAGGAGCTGAACATGAGGCAACGTCGTTGGATTGAGTTGTTAAGTGACTACGACTGCGAGATCAAATTCCACACTGGTAAAGCAAACGTGGTTGCTGATGCTCTAAGCCGTAAGGAAACAGACCCTCCTATGAGATTCTGAGCACTAGTCATGACAATCAGCTTGGACCTACCCACCCAAATTTTGGAAGCTCAGACCCAAGCCCAGATACCAGAAAACCTCATGAAGGAAGATGTCAGAGGAATGCTCAGAACAGACATTACCAAGGAGAAATTAGAACCAAGAGCAGATGGAACTCTGTGTCTTTACGTGAGGAGTTGGTTACCTTGTTATGGATACTTGAGAAACGTGATCATGCACGAATCCCATAAGTCTAAATATTCTATACATCCTGGATCTGAAAAGATGTATCAGGAAATGAAGAAACTATACTGGTGACCGGATATGAAATCCGGCATTGCCACCTATGTTTAGAAGTGCTTGACATGCTCACGTGTCAAAACCGAGCACCAGAGACCATCGGGTTCGCTTGTATAAGCCCGAGATACCGAAATAGAAGTGGGACAACGTCACTATGGACTTTATTACCAAACTCCCAAAGTCATCTCACGGGTATGATACTAGTTGGGTAATCGTCGACCGACTTACCAAATCTGCTCACTTTCTACCAATCATGGAAACTGATTCCCTGAAAAAACTAGCAAAAACTTATCTTAAGGAGATAGTGAGCAAACATGTAATACCATTCTCAATAATCTGTGATCGAGACGGTAGGTTCACATCGAACTTTTGGAAGGCTTTCCAAGGAGCCTTGGGTACGAGTTTGGACATATGCACTGCTTATCATCCACAGACTGACGGACAAAGTGAACGAACCATCCAGACTCTAGAAGACATGCTACGAGCATATGTGATTGACTTTACAAATGGATGGGTTGACCACATACCTTTAGTTTAATTCTCCTACAACAACAGCTATCACGCCAGCATCGAGGTTGTCCCCTTTGAAGCACTATATGGTCGAAAGTGTCGTTCACCTGTGTGCTGGGCAGAATTAGGTGAATTTCAGCTCACTGGACCTGAGTTAATCCAAGAGACTACCGACAAGATCGTCTTCATAAAGCAAAGAATTCAAGCTGCTCGTGATCGACAAGAGAGCTACGCGGACCTGAAACATGAACCTATGCAATTTAAAGTAGGTGATCGTGCCATGCTCAAGGTATCACCTTGGAAGGGAGTTGTGCGCTTTGGTAAACATGGAAAATTGAACCCACGTTATGTCGACCCCTTCAAAGTGATATATAGGATCGGGGAGGTAGTATATCTTTAGAGTTACCACAACAATTGAGCCGGGTATACTCTACCTTCCACGTGTCTAATCTGAAGAAGTGCTATGCTGAAGAACCATTGGCTATGCCATTGGAATGAGTTCAGTTCGATGACAAACTCCAGTTCACATAAGAACTAGCAGAAATCATGGAGAGAACGGTTAAGAAATTGAAACGCAGTCGCATCTCATTGATCAAGGTATGTTGGAACTCGAGGAGAGGTCCTGAGTTCACCTGGGAACGAGAATACTCGTTCAAAACCAAGTACCCACATCTGTTCACCTGACCGGTGACGTCATCTTAAGCTTTGTGGACAAAGCTAAAATAACGGGAATGTACTGTAAAACTTCTGATTTTACCTATTTGACTTTGTCAACATTTGTACTCATCATTTCTGAAACCTATTTATTACCACTTTTGCATGATTAATTGAAGCTTTATTTTTAAATTTATCATACTATCTTTTCATATTTATTTTAATATATATGAACTTTTAGTCTTTTCTGACCACCTTAGTACATATTTAATAATTATAACAATCTGGAAACATGATCTCACATACTTAATGTTACCAAGTATCTGGACTTACTATTATATGTATATGTATTTACATATCCCATACTATTAGAAATCATATGACTCTAAACAATATGTGTTACCTCACCTTAACATTTTTACTTATTTCAAACAAGTATAATATTTTTAATATTACATACATCATATACTTTCATCAATTTATCTAAACCCTTAACCAAAGTACCTAGAAATTTCACAATTACCTACAATATATTACCTAGACTTGTAGTAACTCCTTAATTTAAATAAGTCAAACTCATTTCTACCCAAAATATGTACACTAGCCGAAATCTATACATGTTTAACCTATGCACATTTGATAAACCTTTAGATATTTTGTGTTGCCACAAAATTGACTTTGCACCATACCACTCAACACCTAATACTATTTCAACACTTCCTTGTCCCCTTGACCCTTACCTAGCCATGTATATGGTTGACAAAGGGAGGGGTGTACCATGTTGCTCATTAAGGAAACACTATGCAAAATCTTTCCTAATATCTTCCAAATCCTGTGTAATCTAGGGTAAGATACCATAGTACTATGTCTTGGATACATTAGATCTAGTATATCTTGCATGCTAACCAAATGTCACACACACACACACATCTCACAAACACACTCAAATCCCTCTCACTCTCTCTCAACTCTCGGATCACAACAACATACACCAAGAACACATTTACTTCACCATTTACTACCCCAAATATATGTCTAGAACATCTTAAATATCAAGCATTGACTAATCTTACACAAACTTGATCTCCAAGGAAACTCCAAAATGCTACACGAATCCTAATAGGTCACGGCATGGTTTTTGTCTAGGGTTTTCTCCATTGTTGATTCATATAAGCCTAAGGTTTCCTTTGGTTTACTTATCCTCATTCTTGTCATCTTAACAAGTAAGTTCATACAAACCTATATTCATCTTATTTACATTCATTTTTCATTCTCTAAATCTTTCCATGAACACATATCATCAACTTATTAAAACTCAAAAACTAGTGTATATATATCTATGTAGATCACGGCTTGTTTTATTTTCACAAAGAATGGTATAAAATCTATTTAGTTATAAACACATGAACATATACTCATACTATAAACCTAGAATAAATCATGAAACCCTCATAAATTTAAATATAGTCGTGGGCTATATTGCACTATATGGAGTTTGTGGTTAATTTTGTTAAACTTATAGTATATCTAGTTAAACAGCTTAGATATATAAACTCCTTGAATAATTATTAACATTTCTTAGTAAACTTAGAAGCCCATAAACCGTTAATAGACTTATTAGGCCCAATGAATAGTAGCCGAATTTAGAGTAAGCCCATTAGGTTATCCTTGTGACTTTAATGGACTTAAAATGTTGAATAGCCCATTTAGATTTCCTTTAGTCCATTTCGATTTAATAAAATGGTTAACGGGTCTTGGGAAGCCCAATAAGAGTATAGTAAGCCCATAAGCCCATTTTACTTATTTAATAAGCCCATTTGATATTTTTAAACTTATATAAACTTTTGACACTAAAATGATAACTTATAAAAGTTTTCAGACAAAAAATGTAAATATATAAAGTTTAGGGGCTAAAACCGTGACACTTGTAACTTATAACAACAAAACATTAAACACAAGGACTAAAAGTGTAATTATCCGAAAGTCTAAGGGCTATCTAATTCCATTCGAGACCTAAAGAAACCCTAGGGGCTATTATTGCCAATTACCGAAACATATGGAAACCCTAGGGGTATTATGTGTAAATACCGAGGGTATTAAACCTAAAATAATATGAAGGGACTTATTTTGCAATTATACGAAACTTATATAAACCCTAAAACCCTTATATTAATATTTAGGTTAGCACTTAATTAAACCTTAATTAATGGAGGACTATAATTGTAATATCCTAACTTATAACCTAAGGACCTTTCGGCAACTAATAGAAACTTCAAGGATTTTCTAAACTAATTTAAATGTAATGTTTTACATTTTATAAACATCGTTTCTATATAATATATGTTATATATAACAAGTTTATAATTAAATATATTAAACACATTTATTATTTTCCCATCCTTCTATATATAAAAATCATTTTTATATAAGTTATTTAAACTAATTTATGAAAGTAATAGTACTAGAATAATAAGTAAAGCATTATTTACTTAAACTGTATTATTAACTACGCAATTAATATTGAGTACCATCAATACTTATACAACGGTTACTTAAAATATAATGATTGTAATAAACTGCTTAAAACCAGTATAAGCATACACATATATTATTCAAAGATTTTCATGCATTATTTTATGCATATACTGAGACTGTACAATTACTTAGGTAGTTAACTGTAGCGTGGACACTTTGTTAGATTCTTAGTGATATCTACCTGACACTACTATTGAGGTGAGTTCATGGCCCTACACTATATATTGACAAACTTTTAAATCTTTTATGGGGGAGAAATCATGCAACATATTTTATGGACTTAAACCGACATGTTAAACTTTGATTACATTGGCCTATTGTAGAATGCCTCATGACCCGTGAATTGAAACAGTTAATTGTATAGCCTGAATGTTATAAATAGATCTATTTGGGAATGGCCATCCGCATCTACGTGAGTAGCGCTTACTATGCCTGGGTCAGGACAACAGATGTGTATCATGTCGGAACATTGTTATGGGTGCATTATATTTATTATTATGCGAAGGGTCCTTATTTGTTGAGGGCTTAACGAGTCTAAGCGTCAGTTTCGGGCAATCAGGAAATGTAATTACCTTTAATTACTAATGTTATGTGCATTATTACTACAGTGAATGTTTTACTATCCAAACTTAATTTATTTAAACCTGTGAATTCTTCAACTTTATGTTGACTCTCAAATCATGTTTTTCTTAGGAAACTGAAGCAGGTATTTGATGTGCATGGGGTCAAGCATCATGAAAGGCAGCATTTATAGAGCTCATCTGGGGTTTTATAAACTTGGGAATAAACCAACTGTTTAATAATGTTAAAGACAATTTATATGACAATTTGTACTATGGTTCATGTAATATTTGATTTGATAATCTTTTATCTGTTGCTCTACATACTATCTGCTGTTGATCCACCTACGTGACACCCAATTATTATTTCCGCTGCATTTGACATATTTGGGGGTGTCACAAAATAAACATGTTTTTAATGTGAAATTTAGAAAATAAAAAAATTTGAAACTTAAAAAGAAAACCAATAATAATATTTCGAAAATTAAAAACAAAAGTAAAGGTATTCAATTTTAGTGAGTTTAAGTATATGGGTTAGTAACAATTAAAAAAAAACCTTACCATAGCAAGTTGGGGTAAGTTTGATTACCCCTAAACAAAAGGTCACATGTTCCATTCTTGCAAATGGCATATTTTTTAATAAAAAACAGAAATAATCAAAAACTGCGTTTCGAAAACTCAAATTTCAAAACTGACATTCGAAAACGCAGGTTTCAAAAATGCGTTGTTCCGAAAACGGAATTTCCAAAACAGCGTTTCCAAAACAGCGTTTCCAAAACGCAGTTTCAGAAAAGTCCCAAATCAGCGTTTCCAAAACGCAGTTTTAAAAAAGTGCGATTTGAAATCACAAAAAACGTGGAAAATAGAGATTTTCTAGGTATTTCTCAAATCCTATTGGTTTAAAGATGTGACTGGGATATGACTGGATTAAAAAGTGTGGTTTCAAATCATAATTATACCTATATATAATATAAAGATATATATATATATAGTCATCTAGTTAATTATATAAATGCAAAATGACATTATCGCTCGTCGTTCTGTTAGGTCAGTCTGCACTTAACTTCAAAACGACTTTATTCTTTTATTTTCCAATAAACAGATAAAATTTCCAATTTAGAAACAATCCATAAATACAGAACTATGGCATAGAAGAGTACACAGATCACTACAAAATTTTTGACATTTGCTTACTAAATTAAATGTGAAAGAGTAACTAATATAGGGGAACACTAAAAGTCTATTCTTACTCAAAAATAAGTAAACAAAAGTATTTTCTATCAATTTCTACTCAAAAAGAGTCACCAAAAGTTATTTTTATCAACTCCTACTCTTAAGAAAAAAGAGTAAGTAATAGAGGGGAGCACTAAAAGTCTTTTCTTACTAAAAAAGAGTAAGTAAAAGTGTAAAACTATTAATAACTCTTTTTTTATTAGGAAAAAAAAGTAAGCAAATGTTGTGGGGTTTTTTTTCTTACTTTTATATTCATTGTGTTTTAGTAAGGAAAAGTTATAGTGACTTAAATAATTGTAAATCTTATTAGTAAGCAAAACTTTTAGTAAGTAAATGTCATCTATTTTGTAATGAATGGATCAACAACCTTATCTTTCAATCTTGATGAGGTCTGATCAAGATACACTACCAATATTTTTTATGTAAAAACAACATAAAAAAGGTGCATATGAACATAGAAACAAATTAAATCAAAATTTTGCATGTAAAGTGATAGATCAACCCATTTGATTCGACTTATTGGAAGCAACCATACTATATTGTATAAAATTCCTCACTAAAAAATTGCTCATAGCATTTCTTCAAAGATGACCACCGCCTACAGTTTTCCCCCACTTTATGAAGTCAAGTTTACAATAGAGCATGAACTTAGGGGGGAGTTTACACATATATCTATAATTAGATCAAATTTCGACTCTTTTCTTTCTGACGGCTTTTACTTTCTAGTAAAGATTAACACGTAAATATATTGATCGTGGTTCCCAATACAAATTCGTAGAATACAAAGAAGATAGTTACACATGCCTGGTTCATGTCTGGGTGTCGAATGGATTACCTTTGTATGCATAAAGATGTAGCCAAAACCTTCAAATGTAATTGTTGTTTGTTGTCAACTGCGGGGTCTACAAGCTCTCAAACATTGTTCTTCGAAGGCAATGGCTTCGTCTATTGTAGCAAATAATAAAATTATTTTGTTAATACATGTTAACATTGGAAAATTAAAATGTTCAACGAAATTCAATAAATCCATACCCACAGAACAAGACTTTGGTGTGAGTAATCTAGAGCTCTACGACCACAAATAAGTTCCAAAAAAAAGTAAACCTAATGCAAAAAGATCAGTCTTTTCATCAACTATGTCGTGCATCAAGTACTTTAGAGTATCTACAACTACGAAAAGATTACCACAATTTTCAATCGTAGAAATCGAACGTAATATTTAGAGGTTCAAACTGGTTGGGTAATTGGTCAAACAGGAATCATCTATGAAGAATTTTATAAATTAGCTTAACTATGATCACGATAACTATCTGATTACTGTATAGTATACAATTATGAAAAGTAGATTTGGGTGACTTAGACCCGTCTGACTTGTTTGACATGAAATGATACCCAACTCACCAAAAACTCACTATAATAAGAAAAAAACTAACATCCATCTCACTATCATTTTATTTAGTTAATTATCTTTAGAAATTAAAAAAACGTAAATAAAATATAAACGTAAACGTACCAAAATAATAAAAACGTAAGACTTATTAAATTTAAAACTTTTATTCATAAATAAAAAATATTCCATAAAATTCAAATATTAAAAATGTTACAATTAAAGAGAAAATTAAACCTTATTAGACAAGTCTTGGACCAAATTGGATTGAATGTTGTGATGAACTTGTGTCGATCGGATGTATTCATAACTTTACGCACTTGTTCCGGGGTTCGTACAAGATCGTCCGGTTTATGTGCCTCCTCCGGGTACCAATTTTTTTAATAGTGATATATATTATAAAGAAGTCTAGCAAGAAACTAGAGAACAACTACAAATTACAACGGATGTTTAACCCAATCTAGCCAATTACAAACTTTGGCTCCTCTATACTTTAGCCTAGAAAAAAAATAAACGAATATTATCGATAATGTCACATTTCCTCATAGATTGAGAGCTAAATGTCACACTATTTCGATATCACCAAATTAGCCACAGGATAATACAATTAATAACAACTATTCAATCTTTCGTAGCCTTCGAAACAATCCAGTTATCAAGCCAATCAATCCAATTTGAAGAAGAAGACACATTTAATGCGGGAACCTCACACCAAACATGAATTTTACTCCAATTCTGAGAACAAATCACACGTGAAGAATAAGTGTGAGCTAGATTCTACACTTAAATTACAAACCGGGCAAAGAATGGAAGTTATTTCCAAGCCACGAGACGACAGGTTCAACCGATGAGGAAGCCTGTCCAAGAGAAACCGTCAAACAAAAATGTTTACTTTTTGGGGCAAGACATTGTTCCATCTGGTATGCGAAAGAGCGGAGGGAAGCATATGATCATCAATATGATTCCTTGTCACTCTCACAAAAAAATACCATCCGTTGCTAAATCCCAAGAACACGTATTTGTACCTAAATTCAGAATTGAGTGGTTACCAATATCGGCCAATAGCGAAACCAAAGCCTCATTGTTGCGACTTCCCAAATCTTGTCTACACCAATCCCAAGACCAAATGCCATTACAAATTCGATCTCTAACAACACAATCTCCATTACGATCAAGACAGAACAACCTGTTATATTTCTCTTTCAACGAAACATCACCCACCTAAACATCCTTCCAAAACCACACCTTAGTACCTCAACCCACTTTATATTTAAGTATACCCCTTGGTATAACACCACTAGAGTGAAGATAGTTAACTATCCCAACGATTCTAGACCATAAACCAGCCGTTTTAAAACCTTTCTCATCTAAACCCGTTTTTACACCATGGATTGATTTGATCAAATGAACCCACAAAAGGTTTGTATTATTATCAATCTCCAACGACACTTTCGAAGGATCGCTGGATTAAAATCTTCTAAGCTTCCAACGCCCAAACCACCATTATCAAACGAGGCCAACACGTTATCCCATTTGACCCACGCTAATTTTCGATTACTTTTATCGCCACCCCAAATTTTTTTTAGCTCTAAAGCGTTCAAGAGTCTTAAGAATAGTTTCCGGGACCTTGAATAAAGACAAATAGTAAATCCTCATACTTCCCAAAACATATTTGATTAAGGTAGACGACCACTAATAGAAATAATATTTAACTGCCATGATTAGAGCTTACAATGAAATCGATCTACTATTTTTTCCAATTGCAAGTCAAGTTCATATTTGAGCCAATGGGTAAACCAAGATATATGAATGGGAAATCACCAGACGTACAACCTGTCCTACGAGCATTACCACTTACTTCTTCAAATGACACTCCAACACCATAACCATTTGATTTATTAACATTAATTTTAAGGCCTAAAGCAAGATAGAATACTTGTAAACCACGAATGATATTGTCTAAATCGCTAGTACCTCAATCAGAGACAATCACCACATGATCCGCATAAAATAAATGAGATAGCCTAAAGAAAGAATCACCAACCATAGCACCCCAAACTAGATAAGACTGAATTGCTTCTTTCAAATCTAGGTGAAGGCCTTCCATGAATACGGTAAAAAGAAACAGAGAAAAGCGGGTCTCCTTGACGTAACCCACGTTTTAACGAAAATTCTGAAGATAGACTTCCATTAACAAGGATAGATGTCCTACCCGATTCTAAGCAAACTTGAATCCATTTCCTCCTTTTTATACCAAAGCCGAGCGACTATAAAATAACGTCTAGATATTTCCAGCTTACCGAACTGTAAGTCTTCTCAAAATCAACTTTAAAAATCATAATTTTCTTGCTCTTCTTTTTATAACAATCAATACATTCACTTACTATAAGAGTTCCATCCAAAATTTGATGACGGGCAATAAAGGCAGATTCCTCGGGACTTACAAACTTCTCCACCACTTTAGACTAACGATTTGCAAGGATTCTAGAAATATGATGCAGCATACCAATATATTTTTTTCTAGAATTATATTATGTAATATGATGCATTCTACATCATATTAATTATTCTTTACCTTATCATCACATGATGACGTATAGTCCCTAGTTGGGTTGGATAGTCCAACTCACGGGTACTACCCGCATCCATCAAGAATGGATTGGATACTTGTGCGATGTGCGCATATAGCCCATAAAGCCCGATAAGCCGTTGTCGCACAAGAGGTTGATTACTTAGCCAAGTCCTCGTCGCAGTGCGACAGGATCTGACCGAATATAACTTATATTGTAGTTATATTCGCCTAAGGAAAAGGGATATACACTTGCCTTAGTTGGATAATGAAGATCAAGCTATTTCGAGTCATTATCTCTTCCTTACGCCGCAAGAACAGGAGCCCAGCCTGGACTCTCTCGAGTATAAAAGGAACCCCTTCGGTTCCACAAAGTTACGATACACACAATACCCTAAACACTAATATACTCAAAACCGATTACTTACTCTCACATTGGAGTCTAATCGTGGGTAACAAACCCACGTTAAGCCTAACGGTGTCTGTTTAGTGAGTAGGGTCCTAAAGCAAGTTTCACTTGGTGCGAGAGCCGGAGTCCATAAGACCCCAAATTAAGCCTAATTTTGGTTAAGCTTGATCTACCCCAACTTTTGCATCAACAAGTTGGCGCCATCCGTGGGACCCTTAGTAAGCTCAATCAAATGACGAAAAGCGGTAAGAATGAAGGCCGTCAAGGATCCTCGATGGTAGATGGTCGTATCACATCAGTAAACGTTACCCCTGGATCTGCCAGCGAGGCAAGCACTCGGGATGTGAACAATTCCCCAGTTATAAGGACGGGAGGACTGTTCTCAACTCCCCTACTCGCTGCGGGGGGAAAAGACATCGAATGGGAGTCAACTCAGCCTCCTCCTAATAAACAAAAAAGAAAGACGCCCCAAGAGGAGAGAGGGGAAGTCATCGCTACAAAGGCACGCATGATGGAGGAGTATGTAGCTCATAACTTCCAAGCACTCATCCCTTTGGTAGCAAAACATGAAAAGATGGTAGAGGAATCAAAGCGCGCGAAGCATGCCTCATCCTCAGAAGGCAATCTGTCAGGATCAAGTGATAGTCTGTCCGAAAAATGTATGCGCGCAAATTATTCCTCGGAGAACCAAATCTTCTAACAACCTTGGAGGAGAGCCAGGAAAAACGCCTTTACGAGGCGCATACAACATTATAGAGACACTAGAAAGCGCCGCATGCCATCGAACGTGAAAAATTATGATGGCACGATGGATCCAGAAGACCACTTGAAAGTCTTTGAATCCCAGGCATGTATCGAACAATGGCCAGAGCCCGTATGGTGTAATATGTTTAACTCTACACTCGTAGGGAACGCGCGGACGTGGTTTGACAGGCTTCCGCCACGAACAGTCAACGGGTATGAAGTATTGCGAAAAGCATTCAAAAGAAATTATGTGCAACAAAAAAGGCATGATAGGAGTGCTATATCGCTCGCCATGGTAAAGCATCACCAAGGCGAATACTTGGAAGACTTTATGGAACTTTCAAAAGCGAGTGTCTTCGGATAAAGGACTGCCCAGAAATTTTGAAATATCCTGCTTCATGGCGGGCATACGGAACAGCGACTTAATAAAGAAGCTTAATGAAAGAACGCCCGGAACCTTCGATGGAGTGCTAATGCAGGTAAGGTCTTTCATACAAGGAGAATCGGCTGCTTTAGAAATAACACGAAGCACTTACGATCACAAATCTATTTGCATGCCCAATGAAGGACCCAACAGTCAAGGAAAATCTCCAAGCCTTGATTAGGTAGGAAGGAGAAGGCAGGGGCGAGCTTATAACTCAAGGTTTACCCCCCTTAAGTTAACCCCAAGAGAAATCCTAGCTTCATAAGGTGCGAGTTTTACAAGGCCAACGCCAATGACCACCCCGGTAGAAAAACGCGCCAGTAATAGATACTATGAATACCACAATGAGAGAGGGCATGCTACAAACGAATGTATTCAGCTGCAAAAATATATCGAGAATAGAGTAAAGGAAGGCGAGCTAAAACACCTTGTCAAGGAAAACACGAAGGATGATAGACAAAGAGTCGCTAGCGCGAACATTTACATGGTGGAGTCGTGGTAACGAAGGACAAGGCAGAGGGTGAGCCAAAAATTCTCGAAGGGGAAAGACATTTCTTTTCCCCCACTCAATGCAAGGAACATCCCAGACGGACCACTAGTTATAGAAATAAGCATTGGTCAGCACAGCATACATCGTATGTATGTGGATGGAGGTTCATCGGCAGAAATAATGTACGACCATTGCTTTCTAAAGCTTAGCGCAGAAGTAAAGAGCCAAATGATGCCTGCGACATCCCCGCTTATCGGATTCAGCAGAGAAGCGGTATGGCCCTTGGGCCTACTAGAGTTAGCAGTAAGAGTGGGAAATGATAAGCACTCGACGGAAGTCCCAATGAATTTTTTAATCATACGGTCGCCATAACAATATAAAGGGATCATAGGGCGACCAGCTATACTAGCAATGCGAGCGATACCTTCTACAACTCATGGTATGATGAAATTCCCAGTTGATGGAGGGTTCGTAACGATATTCAACACGACAGTTACACCCCCAGAATGCAATGTGATCACAGAACCGCCTAGGGTCACGATGGAACCAAAGGTGGACTCACCACCAAACTTGAAGGTAGCAATACATCCACAGTACCCGGATCAGGAGATAACGATCGGAGGGAATTTATCTGACAAAGGAAAGACAGACATGTGTCGCCTTTTGAAGGATAACCTGGACGTCTTCGCATGGGAACCCAAAGATATGACAAGGGTGCCAAGGTCGATAGCTGAACACAAGCTTCAGATCCGTGAAGGATACCCTCCAGTTAGGCAAAAGAAAAGAGGACAGGCCCCAGAGCGCAACAAAGTTTTACTAGACGAGATAAAAAAGATGGTGGACGCAGGAATCATGAGGGAAGTTTACTATCACGACTGGCTCGCTAACCCGGTAATGGTAAAGAAACATGATGGCAGCTGGCGCATGTGCATTGATTTCACAGACCTCAATAAAGCTTGTCCCTAAGATTGCTACCCACTCCCGGAAATAGATTGGAAGGTGGAATCATTGTGCGAATACCCCTTCAAATGCTTCCTGGACGCATACAAGGGATACCATCAGATATAAATGGCAGAAGAAGAGGAGGAAAAGACGGCATTCCATACCAGCCAGGGTGTGTACTGTTACACAAAAATGCCGTTTGGACTAAAGAACGCAGGGGCCGCGTATCAACGACTGGTTGATAAGGAATTTGAAAGCCAAATAGGGCGAAATTTGGAGGTGTATGTCGATGACTTGGTAATAAAGAGTCATACGGAGAACGAGCTTATTCGGGACATAGGAGAAACGTTCTCTACAATCAGAAGGATAAACATGAAGTTAAATCCAAAGAAGTGCACTTTTGGGGCGACAGAAGGCATGTTCCTAGGATACATGATTGACCCCAATGGAATTAAACCCTTTCCGGAGAAAACAGACACGGTCATTCAACTCCAGAGCCTAAAAACGAAAAAGGAAGTGCAGTCGCTAAATGGGAAGCTTGCAGGATTGAACAAGTTCCTTTCCAAGTCAGCAGAGAAGTCGCTCCCCTTATTTAAAACACTTAAAAAGTGCATTAAGAAAGTGGATTTCAATTGGACGAAGGAATCAGAAAAGGCCTTCGAGGAATTAAAAGCGCATTTAGCTTCGCTCCCCATGTTAGTCGCGCCACGACCTAAGGAAGAGCTGATAATATATTTATCCGTAACGCATGGAGAAATCAGCGTGGTGCTAATGATGGACAGGGACAATGTGCAAACACCAGTGTACTTTATAAGTAGAGCGTTACAGAGCTCGGAGCTAAATTACACCCCGATGGAGAAATTAGCACTCGTGTTAGTGTTTGCAGCAAAAAGGTTGCGCAGATATTTCCAAGAGCACCCGATAGTGGTGATAACGGATCAACCCATAAAGCAGGTGATCTCAAAACCAGATGTCGCAGGCAGGTTCCAAAAATGGAGTGTTCTACTGGGGGAACACAATATTACCTACAAACCTCGCAATACCGTGAAAGGACAAATTCTGACTTACTTTATCATTGAAAAGCCAGAGGAGGGCGCTCAGGGGCTAGATCAAAAGGAAGAAGACCAAGCCCCGTGGATCTTATTCACATATGGGTCATCCTACACAGATGGATCAGGCGCGGGACTCCTACTCACCAATCCAGAAGGAATGGAGTTCACATATGCATTGCGTTTTGAATTCACAGCCACAAATAATGAGGCAGAGTATGAAGCGCTGATAGCAGGGCTAAGAATCGCAACAAGAATGGGCGTGCGCAATCTCGAAGCAAATGTAGATTCTCGGCTGGTAGCAAACCATATACTTGGTGATTATGAAGCGAAAGAGGATAATATGGTGCAGTACTTACAAAAAGGCAAAGAATTCATTAAGGGGTTCCATAGGTTCCAGATACGCCAAGTACCCAGGGGAGAACAAGAAAGCAGATGCACTTAGCAAGATAGCTTCCATCAGTTTTGCGCACTTATCGAAACAAGTCCTGGTGGAAATCCTGAAGGACAAGTCAATCAAAGAGCAAGAGGTCGCGTCGGTCGTAGAGGAAGAAGGCCCTACATGGATGACACCGATTATAGATTATTTAACGAATGACTCACTCCCGCATGATGAAAATTAATCACGGCGAGTGCGAAGACGTTCGAGGCAATTTGAAGTCAGAGATGGGATCCTTTACAAGCGATCATTTCTCCAACCATGGTTAAGATGTGTAGGACCACGACAGGCGCAGTATATCATTAGCAAAATCCATGAGGGGTCATGCGGAATGCACGCAGGACCAAGGTCCGTGGTGGCGATAGCATTGCGCAACGGGTACTATTGGCCAACTATGCATACAGACGCGCAAACACTCATTAACAAATGCAATGACTACCAGGTGCACAGGCCAGTACCGAGGCAGCCTCATGAGGAGCTCACGCCAATTACCTCCCCTTGGCCATTCTTCAAATGGGGAATCGATATAGCGGACCCCTTCCATGTAGCTGCGGGAGGAGTTAAGTTCCTCATATTCGTGATAGATTACTTCACAAGGTGGATTGAGGCAAAGGCAGTCGCAACGATAACGGGGAATCAGGTGAAAAGGTTCATATGGGACAACATAGTATGTCGTTTCAGACTACCCGGTGAAATAATCTCAGATAATGGAAAGCAGTTCGCAGAGAACACGTTCAAGGATTGGTGCACGAAGAACGGGATACATCAACGTTTTACATCTGTTGCCCACCCACAAACGAATGGACTTGTAGAGAGAGCGAACAGGAGTTTGGGGGATGGCATAAAAGCACGGTTGGGGGAACATAATAAGAAGTGGGTCGATGAGTTGTCGCATGTTTTGTGGGCACATCGCACAATGATCAAGACGGCTACAGGTGATACCCCCTTCGCCCTTACATATGGAACAGACGCAGTCATTCCAGCTTAGATAGGACTGCAAACGCTCCGCACAGCAGAGGTAGACATGGTTACTAACGATGATGAGCTGTGGTTAAACCTTGACATAATCGAGGAGCGAAGAGAGTTAGCAGCAATTCGCGAAGCTAAGTCAAAAGCAAAGATCAAAGGTTACTATGATTCTAGGGTACGCAAGACCTCCTTCAGACCAGGTGATTTTGTGTATCGCTCAAACACGGCAAGTCGCGCTGAGAATACAGGGAAGCTTGGACCAAAATGGGAAGGACCCTACATAGTGACAGATGCACTTGGAAATGGTGCATACCGGCCGCGCGACATGGATGGTCGTGACCTACAAAGACCTTGAAACATATGCCATCTAAAGAAGTGCTACCTTTAAAGGCGAAACTTCCCAAGTGAATGTATTGTTTTTTCTTTTTATTGTTTGTTTTCAAAAATCTTGTAAGTATTAATAAAACAGTCGTGGTCCCTAGCTAGTTCCACAACGCATTCTCAAAACTTTTTCTTTATGTCATACATACTTTTTTCTTATAATATATTGCCTATTTGCGCACGCGTGTACAACGTTTCTAGGAGAAATAAGAGGAATGAGGCTACCCTACTAATTAGACTCGCCGAGTAAGTGGGATGCACCCCCTTCGACCATAGATCGTGTATCCTTGTTAGGCCCCTTGCTATTAATGACGTCGTAGCAAGTTATGCAGCCGGTAAACTCTGAGACTGTTAAGACACACTTGTGCACACCTAACAATGGGTCAGCCTCACCTGGCCGTCCTTATGGTAGTAGCGGTATACCGCACGTAATGGGCTTCTCAAACCCATATGGACCATTTATAAATTTACATTAGCTTATTAGGCAAAATTACTCTATAAACATTAAATAGACTTTCTATAACAAAAGAAGGATAGTGTTTATTACAAAGCAAACATTTGTAGATACCAAACATGAACATATGTTTACAAGTCTTTAAGGCGATTGGAGAGCAGATGGGTCTCAGAGGAGGACCTCTTTAATTTTAGCAAAGGAGGGAAGTAAGCAGTAGTGCGGTGATCCTTCAGGATTTTTTCCATCCGGTCCAGTAGGCGCGAATCCCTCTCCAGCAATGGCAATGGCAACACATGGATGGTAGGAGCAAGGTGGACCGCACCAACGGAAGGCACTGCTTCTATGTTCAGTAGGGCTTTCTTGGCAGCAGCGCGACTCTCGTGCGCTGCAAGGACCTCAGATAGTGGCACTTCCTTCTCAATCTTGAAGGGATCAAGGATATCCTTGGGATGCGCGAATACTGGCACAGTCAATTGCTTCATAGATGGTTTTAGGTGAAAGTCTACCAATGCTTCTACGCCCTCTGCCTTATGGCGCGCTAAGGTGAGGCCCTCCATTACCACTTCAATAGACACTTCATGATCCTTATCCTCCAACCCAAAAGAGGGCAGCGGACATACACTCATTTCTTTCATGGTTGTGGTGAGCTTGACGTCGGCCTTCGGATCGTAAAAAGGCACCTCTGATAGTTCTCGGTTCAGTAGCTTCTCCTTGTGTGCAGTCGCCAAACCTCTTGAAGTACCCTCATTGATGGCGGCTATGACAGACTTGGAGAATGAGGCTCGCAAGGTGTGGTCTTCCAACGCAACCATTGCGGCCAGGCGCAGAGCATGGCGCACTAGCCACCGCTTCTCGGCTATCTCCTTCATTAAGCGAGGGTACAACTCCTCATCCAGTTTGATGCTCAGTCTCTTCAATTGGCAGCTGAGATCGCTTACATCTTCCTTTACCCTCGCACCCAGAGCATCAACATCAGCAACAAACCTATTCTTCCCCTCCTCAAAGGCCCCCGTAGTAGCAACGTTGGAGGCCTTTATCTGGCGAAGCTGGGCGCGCTCTTCATCCAGGGCGGCAGATAACCTGTTCCTTTCTTGAGTTAAGGAATGGAGGAGGGCGGCATCTTTTCTTCCTCTCTTGGCTTCTTGGTCTATCATTTCTTGCATATCGCCAAGAGCGGAGGGTTTTTCTTCAGTAACCTGCCTCAACTTTTCCTCTGTCGTATGGAGTTTGGCAGACAATCCCAGGTATCTCTTCTTGAGGTGCGATGTCAGCGTCACCTGCTGCGCTGCTAGATAAATTGCCTCATCGGCCAGGACAGAGTCACTCATCCCGTCAAGCACTACCTTTCGGCCAAGGGGCACGATGTTGTCTAGAAAGTTTACGCAGTCAAATGCACTTGTGAGGTCGGATGATGTAGGGAGCTCCCAGTCAGGGGCGAAGGTAGGATCCTGGGCGAACGCATCCCCTCCCGCTGATGAAGCCTCTTTGTGGGGGGATGGTTTCGTCTTGACTTTTGCAGAAGATTTTTCCTGTTCGTCTCTGCTGTATAAAAGTAATGGTTAGAAGGACGTTTAAAGTATAATCACGTAGAGATGCAACGAAGAATGTATAGTTTACGCTACCATATAGAGGAAGATGGCTACCTCAGATTGATGGTTGCGGGGGGAGTACGTGGAGGGGTCTTTGCAAGGTTCTCTTCAAACTCTTCCTCTATAGTGCGCACCCCTGTCCAGGAGGGACCAGCCCCGGTGCGTGCGACTTTGTGTGGAGATGATGGGGGGCTTCTACGTCTTTTTTCTTAAAGAGATAATGTCCTCTTCCTCAAACTCAGCCGTGGTTTTTCGGCATCTCTGGTATACTCATCTGAAGACAGTGAGGAGCTGAGAAAGGGTGGTGGTTGTTGTTGTACGGGTGGCTGCTGTTCCAACTGTTGATCTGGTGGAGGTGACGGTGGTTGGTCAGCGCCAGTGCCTTCGCTCCCTTGGGCGATAGATGGATCCTCAATCTCTAAGTCCATGCTATTCTTCTGCGCACGATCGCAGAGCGATTCTTCATTTTCTTCTTGAGGGCGAGAGTACACCAGCAAATTTTCGAGAAACGCACCACGGACAAGGTCAAGAACAACCATAACTGCGAAAGGAAGCAAACAGAAAACAGGGAAACATATTTTAGTCTCCTAATATGCGATGGTACTTACAGAAGATTATGATGAAGGCGGGAAGGACCACTAACCCTGGCCACTCTCTCTGCGGAACGCAATTACCATGTGCTCGCCACAGATGACTGTGCGGCTTAGGCCAAGAGTGACTAACACACTTTCCGGGTAGGGTTGCACAGGAATGCGGTTGTTGTTCGGAGTCTCCGCATCTACAACGTTGTAGGAGTCGGAGCCAGGTAGGTGGTCCTTCCTCACGGTGTCAGGGGTCAAGAATGGAAAGTGGAAGGGAAAGGCGGCGTCATCGACCCAGAAGAATCTGTCGGTCCAATTCCTTAAGGAATCTATCTTTCCATCAAAACATTGCATACCACCCTTTCTCTTAGCAAAAGACACCCAGCCATTGGCTAAATTCCGTTGGTAGAATACGCGGAAGAGATCTACTGTGGGTTCTATGTCTAGGGTGTGGCAGTTTATTTCGAAATTCGAAATTTTCGCTGCCCTTATGCAATGTAGTTGGGAGACGTGGGTCTCGTAGTGTATTAATACGCTCAGAAGAAAGCGCGACATAGGTATACGCTGGTTTGCGTAATCAAAGTAACGGGTATACAACCCTATCTTCCCTACGGGGAACTGACTTATATTATGTTGTGGGTTAGGAACTTCTGGGTGCAGATAATCGGGTATGTAGAACTCAGAGGTAAATTCATCTAGCTGCTCAATGGTCAAGATGGACGTGGTGTTGGTTAGTTGTTTCACCATGGTGATGTGTATACAAAATAGTGGTCGCACGGATTACCTTAATAAGAGTTCTGGTGATGATGGTGAATGATAGAGGCGTTAATGGTGGTTTGAAGGTTTGTAGATGGTAAACAGTCAAAAGGAGGCGTGATGGATTTATATAGGCTTCCTAAGTTTTACTGTTTATAGTCAGATGTGTGCCACGTGTTCCCCACTTGCTAGATCTAACGGTAGAATATGAAGGGGTAACTATGACGTGACAAGCACTTTTCCCGAGTACCAAGGAGGTTAGGTGAAAGGGGGGATGTTTGTCTTCTTGGCGGGAATGTTTAAAATCTAAGTTTATGCTTGGACTATGCGACTGTTTAGGTTTGATTATAGTCTAGTAGCCGCGGATTGGACCTGCGACCACTAGACTGGGGGGACATGATGACGTATAGTCCCTAGTCGGGCTGGATAGTCCGACTCACGGGTACTACCTGCATCCATCAGGAATGGATTGGATACTTGTGCGATGTGCGCACATAGCCTATAAAGCCTAGTAAGCCGATGTCGCACAAGAGGTTGATTACTTAGCCAAGTCCTCGTTGCAGTGCGACGGGATCAGACCGAATATAACTTATATTGTAGTTATATTCGCCTAAGGAAAAAGGATATACACTTGCCTTAGTTGGATAATGAAGATCAAGCTATTTCGAGTCATTATCTCTTCCTTAGGCCACAAGAACAGGGAGCCCAGCCTGGGCTCTCTTGAATATAAGAGGAACCCCTTCGGTTCCACAAAGGTACGATACACACAATACCCTAAACACTAATATACTCAAAACCGATTACTTACTCTCACGCCAGAGTCTAATCGTGGGTAACAAACCCACGGTAAGCCTAACAGTGTCTGTTTAGTGCGTAGGGTCCTAAAGCAAGTTTCACTTGGTGCGAGAGCAGGAGTCCACAAGACCCCAAATTAAGCCTAATTTGGGTTAAGCTCGGTCTACCCCAACTTTTGCATCAACATCACATGTGCGAGATTGACGATTATGGCGCATTTCTTCTTTAAAACACCAAACGCTTGTTTCACATCTTTCTTTGTCGACTCCTGCTTTTGCTTATATAATATTCGTGGGTGGTCATCATTAGCGAGTTACGGAACCTTCTTAATGAGTGGAACTAATTCTAGATATATCTCGTCAACAAGATAGTATCCAAATGGGTATGTAATGCCATTAGCCACAAAAGGAACCTATAGCGCTCATCTCGATTTAAAAGCCCCAAACCACCTATGTGTGTCGTCGTCCGTCTTACTAAAACACAATATAATCTTTAACCTTCCATTAAAATTCAAACAACTTGTGTAAGTGCCATAACAATCAAGAATATGCTATTATAAGGGGTGTTTGTTTCGGATTATATAACGTATTCCTAATTCGACTTATATTTCATAAGCCCAAGTCTTATTTTGAGATTTATGGGCTTATATAACGTACGCCGATTTCATAAATAAGCCACAAAAGTGAGGTTTATGAAATATAAGCCAAAATAAGCCACAAAATTAAATGATTGGGAGTAGAGTGAGTGAAATTATATATGCAAGGAGGGTTACCCGCCCGATGCGGCATCGAACACTTTTTGAATAACTTTTTAGACGAGCAAAGTTTATTCGATTATTGTTTTTTATTAATAGTTTCTGAATAACGATAGTTTTCACTTAAAAACATGTCTCAAATACGTAATTTTGATCGAGAGATATTATTACTTGTGGTGATAGGTGTTTTAATTATGCTTTTTTTGTGTTGTACATAGTGCATGATTGAAGCATGTCTGGAGTGGGCTATATAATGTTATTTTTTTGTTTGTAATTTATGGTGATCCGGTGTTTAGGACAAAACTCGTAACTTTTGCATACCACGAGGACTAAACTTGATGGAAAAAAACTTAATGACCAAAAGTGTAGGATCTAACAAACCACAAGAATGATTTATGTAATTCATTCTTAATTATGTTTTCGTTATGCTTGTTGGTGTTGTACAAATTGCATGGCTGAAGCATGATTGAATTGGGCTTGTAGAATGCGTTAATATTTATTATGTTGTAATTTTAATTATGTTTGTGTGCAGTTTTTGTTGTAAAATGGTACATGGATTGTATAATGTGTTTTTTTTGTAATAACAGGTGATGGTGTGTATTTATTATATTATTAATTATGTATGTACATTATGTATTGGTATGTATACATTACTCATAAATGTAACATTTTTATTTTATATTTTTAGGCTTTTTTAAGTTATACATCATGCATTAATATGTGTGAATTGGTTTTTGAACATCTCCTTTTTAGTAGGGAAATGTGTTTAACGTGTAGTACATGCGCATAGCGGCGTAAATTCTTAGTGGCATATAATTAACGATATATAATATTACAGTAAGTGTTCATTTAACGATCAACATAGAACATGAAAAGATCAAAATGAAATTGCAAATGCTCAACATGCGATAAATTCTTAAAATTTATCAAACAATATATAAAAACATTTGATGTAACTGAAAGTGAAACATTGCATAAATTATGAGATAAATAAGAATGCACGTTACTTGTCGCTAGGGGTGAGCAAAAACCGCACCGCAAACCGCAAAAAATCGCACCACAAAAACCGCACCACAGCCAAAACCGGTGGATCGGTTTTAAGATAAAGAAAAACCTCAAAATGCGGTGCGGTTTCGGTTTTACCCATAAAACCGCACCACAAAATCCGCATCGCATCGCGATTAGTTATATAACTCGAAAAATGACATATCGATTTTTTAATGCGTGTTATAAGGGTTCTAGTGTATACTATCAACAATATTCTAAGTGATGTGTGTGTTTTCATTAATTATATGCATTGTTATAACCGAAAATACCAACACTGTGAACCAAAAACCGCAAAAATCCACATAAATTTTATAAATTATAAGACGTGGGGCGGTGCGGTTACAATCCGCAAAACCCACAAAAACCGCTGAAAACCCGCAAAATCGAAACCGCAAAAACCGCGCTGTGCGGATTCACAATTTTTGAAAAACCGCAATTGCGGATGCGATGTGGTTTTTGCCAAAAACCGCACCGCCCCGCACCATGCTCACCCCTACTTGTCGCATAAAACTTCTTGGTACACGAAATTTGACGTGTAGAATCCTCCTCAAACAAAATCTAATTAATAACATCTTTGTCCAATACGTTGTTGTACGTTATATTCTTCTAGACGACGCTACATAAAGCTAATCATGCGAGAAAACAAAGTCGAGCAAATAAACACCTACGTTTGAAATTGTTTGCCCATAAGCTTTACTGATCATCATAAAGCTAATGCAGACATGAATTGTGTTCTCTTTATTTGAAAGAGAGTCTTTAACACATGCAGTTCTCTCTAATACTATTTATTCACAACCCAACCCAACTCATTCTTTCATTAAAATATTATTTTTTTACTCATACATCTATCCAACCAATACATACAACCAAACTCAACTTTTTTACCATTTATCAACAAACCAGCCCAACCTTTCAAACTCTAAATAAACTAATAATTAAACATTAATATATGACATATTCACAATGTATTAATTTTAGATAATAAAAGCAATCTTAGCAAATGTGTTGGGGTTTTTCTTTAAAACATAATCATAACTAGCCCAGACCAACTTTTTATATATATATAATCACACTTTTATGGGTTTCTCTTTCACATAGTAATTACCGCCTCCACCATATCTATCCACCATATTTGCATCAACAACTAAAGCAAGAAGAGCAAACTCAGATTATCCATGGTTTTCATCTTTGTTTTCTGGGTATTTGCTCTTGCTTTGTTGTTGATAAAATACTATGCTTTTCAAACAGTCAAGAAAAACGTTATAGGAGTTGTAATACGTAAAGTATCAGATTATCCATGATTACAAACCGACTGGATCAGAGATAATTGTTGGCAGTTTAAGAGAGTGACATCTCGCAAGGTTGGCTCAATAAACTGAAAGTCAGATAACGACTCGGTCGGCTCTTGATCTTTCTTCCTTTTGTACTCTTCTAATATAAAATTGTTTATTTTTTGTCTCATACTCACGACCGGTTGGATCCGATCATGAATAAACATGGTCTAAGCTTACACTTGTTGCCTTCTTTTGGCTTGCATAGCAATCAAAAATTTATAAATAAGGATAAACATTAAGTCTCGGTGGAGACATGTGAGATAGAATTTGTGAGATTGTGTGTGAGTTGTAAAAAATTGTCGTTCAAAAAAAACATTGAACATCTAATCCTAGAGTAGTAAAAATACCTTACATCTAAAAAATAGTAAATATCTCATGAACACTTTGCCAACTAAATCTTTGTGAAGCTATAATTCTCATGGTACAAGTGAATATTGTTTTGGTCAGATGTTCGATTTCAGGCTATATGTTTAGTTTTGTTTTTGTTAGTCAATCACGAAATTTTGATTTTTGAAGTGTTGCCGGTTTCGGAGTGTTCAGGTAGTGATTTGACAATTGGTTTGTTTGTTCTAAATGTCTCAACGAGGGATCAAGGATCAGGCTTAAGGTCCACAACTACTTCATGTGTTTCAACGAGGGATCAAGGATCAGGGCTCAATGGCGGAGCTATTTGGATATTAGAGACGGTGGTGGCCTTAAGAACTTTTTGTAGTAATGCACTTTCTATACATGTGTTTCAAAAAATACGATTTAGCCTTTGGCCCTCCCATTATACAAGGATTTCATTGATGGCTCATCTAAATCATTTGTTGAAGCTCCGCCACTTATCACAAAGATCACGTGTTCTCAAGGTTAAGGGTCGTAAAGGACTAAAGGTCAAGTATCGGTAAGGTTCGTGCTTGTGTCAAATAGCATGGCCTTGCGGTGTGTATCATCTACTCGTACAACTCGTCGCGCCATCACTCATATGATTGTGTGGCCGGTATAGTTAGGTTTGTTTTTCAGGTGGGTCCTGTCTCAAGGTATGAGGGTCATGGTCGTTCTCTAGTTCTCTACCCGTTTTAGTACCTTTCTACGTTGTGATCCCCTTAAGTTAAATCTATAAAAAAAAAAAAAAAAAAAAAAAAAAAAAAAAAAAAAAAACTAAATGTTGAGGGACCGGTTTGCAAGGTAAACGAACTGCTCCAAATTTGCAACAATTAGCAGATATATGAACCGTCACGGCTTTGTATCCTTCTTAAACAAGGAATCAAATTCTAGACTTATAAATACATATTTTTGGGAACTAAAAGCGAAAAAAAAAAACACTTGAAAAATCGATTGAAGTTTAGGTTTGACATTATTCAAAGTTCGAACGTCAGTTTTTTTAAGGTAAAATTTCAATCTTAATACATTAGTATTCTTTAATCATATACTTTGTTATTTATTATTTAGGGTTCAAAAGTTGAATCATCATCATGCATGGTTACCATGATTGTTTTTATGTAACTACACTTTACGTTCAAACATTCAAGGAATCATATATAATGCATGTTTATATTCGTTTATGATCTACGCAGTAGCATTTATAATCATTATGTTCTAAACGGTTTTCTTTTGTTATCAACTAGAATGATGAAAAGATTGTATACGAGGCCATCAAAAGTTGATGCTGCTGATCATTTTGGAGAGATTCAACCTCAGGAACTTATATTCACATTCAAACCCAAGACACAAATATCATGCGTTGTAACACTTGCTAACAAATCCGATTGTCCTATGGCGTTTAAGGTTAAAGTTTCAGATGTGAAAACCTATTGTGCACGACCCGGTGTTGGCATTATCAAACCACACTCAACATGTCAAGTACAGCTCACGAGACAGGCTCAAGATGTCGTGCCTCCTTCTAGTGTTATTGCCAAAGAAAAGTTCTTGTTCCAAAGAGCTTTCGTCCCTAGAAAAACGTCCATCAATGACGTCTCAGATTTATTTCGTGCTAATGAAGGAGGCAATATAAATCAGACAGAACTTAAGGTGCTCCTGGATGTGCCCAAGGAAGTTATTGAAGATCAAGAGTTGGAGATAGCATTACAAGAACTTGCATTAAAACTGAAGAACCTGAAGTAATTAAGCGTATGGTACTGGAGAAGCTTTATTAGAACTTATTCAGCAGAAGAATAGTAGTTGTTAACGGCACACATAATTTTGTTTTAGCATGAACGCTGTTCGGTTTCCCATTTTAATAGATCTTGTCGTTATATTTTGGTGAAGTAGGGATTTAAACGCCTAAGAGTACTGCTATTGTGGGACGACTAGTTGATAACTATAGATGTTAATTCTTAGATATTTTGGTTTTATGTGTTGTTAAGATCAATAGCTACCATAGATGTATCGCTCCTCGTTCTGTTAGTACGTTCAGTCTGCACTTAACTTCAAAATACCACAACTTTCTTTTATTATCCAATAACAGATAAAATTTACAATTTACAAACAATCTATAAATACAGAACTACGGCATAAAAGAGTACAGAAATGGATCAACAACCTTATCCTTCATTCTTGATGAGGTGCATGATCATGATACGCATGACAATATTTTTAAAGTAAAAATGACGGGAAAAAGATGCATATGTACATAGAAGAAAAATTACGTCAAAAATTTCACCACCTGTATGTAGACAGGAACCTGAGTCTGGTTACAACTTGAAGTCGATCAACCCATTTGATTCGACTTATGGGAAGCAACCATACTACTGTATAAAATATTAAAATTCCTCACTAATAAGTACTGTACTTTATAGCGTTCTTCCAGGCCGTCTCATGTGTTTTCAGAGGTCCTTTGCGATTTTATGTTGTAGGCCCTTGAACAACGTAGTATACTAAAATTTTGCTTAATTTAAGATGATTATCCATTTACACTATTAGATCATTAATCATTACTAAATCATATAATTCACTCGATAATAATTTACGTAACCTTTTTAATTTAGATTTATATATACTTTATGTTTTTTTTCTAAGATATCACATTAAATATCTATAA
The DNA here is from genome assembly GCA_025667525.1 of Glebionis coronaria. Classification (NCBI taxonomy): domain Eukaryota; kingdom Viridiplantae; phylum Streptophyta; class Magnoliopsida; order Asterales; family Asteraceae; genus Glebionis; species Glebionis coronaria. The sequence goes on from CM046874.1 coordinate 597,929,340, forward strand.
ATCTTGTGAAAATATTTTGAGACTCCTAACATTCAAACACTAAGCAACATCGATTTGTATCAAAATAATGTGTTAGAGATCAAAGCTACAAAGTTTAATTTTAGTGGGTTATTATTTACTTCACAATAAAATCATACGAAGTAGATTGTTTGTCAAATCATAGATTCTACAAAAAAAAAAGTACTTTAAAATCCCAGATTATTTGTCAAATTATATGGGTGCGTGGGTTTGAACCCCTTCAACTTTGTATACAAACACCTTCAATGATTGAAAACAACCAGTAAAGTACGAGTAACTATTTCAAAAGAAAACTACACCACTCTCTCGTCTCTATCATCTTCCTCAGGGAAAAACAAACAAAAAAAAACAAAACTCACGAAAAATAATCTTCATCTCTTTTAAAAACAAACACAAAAAAAAACAAAACTCACAGAAAAAAAATCTTCATCTCTTTTGAAAACAAACACAAAAAATATTACAAAACTTGTGTTCTTCCTGTACCCAGAAATTAAATGAGTAGATTTAGTTTTTCTTGAAGATCCAAAAATTAAACGAGATCCAGAATATACATTAACTTGTTGGATGTTATAGATTTCGCCCAGAAACTAAACGAGATCGTAGCAAGGTGGTTGTGGATTTTGGTTCTTTATGTTTCTTTTCCTTTAACAGATCTTGTGTAATTTGTTTTGGGATGGTGATGAATGTTTTTTTGTTTTTATTTGATGATATAAGAAAGTAGCCGGATCTTGATTATTTTTGGCCGGATTTTGGTCGGGTTAGTGGTGGTGAAGGTGACTAACAATGTTGGCAGTGGTTGTCGGAGCAGCTGGTAAACGATGCACTAGATTTGACAACGGTAGTGGTTCTTTGTTTTTTTTTTCTATTTGGATCTAGATCAGTTTGTGGTGAAGGTGTGGATGATGAGTTTGTTTCTAACTAAAGTGATGTGGATGTTATAAAAAAATAGTACTAGAACATTAGTATAGTAAAATTCAGTAATACTGAAAGAAGTCTGACTTTGTGACAGCTTTTGCTTTTGGACCACACAAGAAAACAAATACGCGGGTGTCGAAACCATACATCTCAATTATATACTATAAGGACCATATTTGAAATCTAATAAAAAAACAAAAATTTGAGATTTGTGTCATCTTCTCCGCCAGCGGAAAAACAAACTGCACATTCTCTTCCGTAAAAACCAAAATCAAGCCTATATTTTGCTATTATGACTCGCTTATAAGTTTTTAACATTTGTTAACATCATTTCTCTATAAAATATCGTTTACATAAACAGAAACATCAGGAAAGTTTTCCTCTTTATGTCACGCATGTCAATTAGGTAAACATGTTAAGCTTCCGTTTTATAGTTCTTAGTCTTCTGTTAAGTCGGTGTTTGAAATTATCCACTCGGATATATGGACATCACCGATTCCGAGTTTAAGTGGAATAAAATATTATGCTATATTCTTAGATCATTTTTTCGCACTTTGTTTGGGTCTATCCTTTGCACAAAAAATCTGATTTGTTTGATAGTTTTGTTGCTTTTCGTGCTTATGTTAACAAACAATTTCATGTCGACATAAAGGCTTTGCAATGTGACCATGGGGGTGAATATGACAACACCCGTTTTCATGACCTTTTTCGCCAAAATGGAATACAATTTCGGTTTTCTTACCCGCGTAAATCACAACAAAATGGCAAGTCCGAACGCATGTTACGTACCATCAATAACCTCGTCCGCGCCTTGCTTTTTCAAGCCCATCTACCTCTGTCATACTGGGTGGAAGCTCTTAATATGGCCGCTCACCTTTTGAATATTTTGCCTTCCACCGCCATCAATAATGAAATTCCATTCACCAAGCTATATTACCAAACACCTTCATATGACCATTTACGTGTTTTTGGATGCCTTTGCTATCCTCACGTTGATGTTACACATAAACTTCAACCCCGCTCAACCCGTTGCATATTCCTTGGATATCCCGCAAACCATCGCGGTTATAGGTGTCTCGACATGTCTACTAATAAAATCATTATCTCATGACATGTTCGCTTTGATGAGGATGTCTTCCCATTCAGGACCGAGAAGCCCTCTACATATTCAAATTATGATTTCCTTTTAATGTTACCTCCTCCTCAGCCCATGCCTACACCACCTGAGCCCATTACCCCTACTATACCACCTACCACTAGTTCCCAAAACCCTTTGCCTGACCAAATCCAACACTCCCCGCAACCGAGATCACCCGCATCTACTTCTTCCCCAAACATCGATATCAGCCCACTTCAATCTCCACCGCAAGCAACCCACACTATACCCTCAATACAAATTGAACTACAAACCACATCCACCCATCCCATGGTTACTCGTGCTAAAGCTGGAATTTTTAAACCTCGTAAGCCTTTGAATTGTCATGTCACCACCACTTCTGCGCTCTCATATTCAGGCCCCTCGTGACCACAACTGGAAAAAAGCTATGTTAGATTAATATAATGCTTTAATTACTAACCGAACGTGGGTTCTTGTGCCTCGCCCGACTAACGTTAATGTTATTCGTTGATGTGGCTTTTCAAACATAAGTTTCATGTAAATGGCTCATCAAGCAGGTATAAGGCTCGTCTTGTTGCCAACGGACGAAGTCAACAGCAGGGCATTGATTGTGATGAGACATTTAGTCTGGTGGTCAAACCGGCTACCATTCGTACTGTTTTAAGTCTCGTAGTTTCTCGTGATTGGCCTATTCATCAGCTAGATGTGAAGAATGCGTTTCTTCATGGCCACTTATCGGAGACAATTTACATGAATCAGCCTCTAGGGTTTGTTGATTCTACACGCCCTGATTATGTTTGTCATTTGCAGCGGTCATTACATGGGCTTAAACAAGCCCCTCGTGCATGGTTTCAGCGATTTGCTAGCTTTATCACACGCGTCGGTTTCCAGCACAGCAAAAACGATGCGTCATTATTTGTATATCGTCGGGGTTCAGATATTGCTTATTTATTGCTATATGTGGATGACATTGTTCTCACAGCTTCGTCTACAAGTCTTTTACAATGTTTCATCACACACTTCACAGTGAGTTTGCTATGACTGATCTTGGTTCCCTTAATTATTTCCTTGGTATACATGCACAACGCTCGAAGTCTGGGTTGTTCTTGTCTTAATCTAAATTTACAGAGGAAATTCTTGAGCGGGCCAATATGCACCATTGTAACCCATGCAAGACCCCTGTGGACACTGAGTCCAAGTTTGGTTCCGAGGGTGACCCAGTTAGTGACCCTACCTTATACCGCAGTCTTGCAGGTGCTCTTCAGTATTTAACTTTCACTCGCCCGAATATATCTTATGCTGTGCAACATGTCTGTCTTTACATGCATGACCCTCGTGATCCTCATTTTACTACTTTGAAGCGCATTTTGCGCTATGTTAGTGGCACTGTTGATCATGGCCTCCAGCTTCATGTTTCTACTAATACTCAGCTTACTGCCTACACGGATGCTGATTGGGCTGGTTGTCCTGTTACCCGTAGATCTACTTCTGGGTGTTGTATTTTCCTTGGTGATAATCTTCTATCTTGGTCTGCCAAGCGACAGGTTACATTGTCTCGGTCTAGTGCCGAGGCAGAATATCGTGGTGTTGCAAATGTTGTTGCTGAGACTGCTTGGATTCGGAATTTATTACTTGAGTTGCACGCTCCGCTTTCTACTGCTACTCTTGTTTACTGTGACAATGTTAGTGCCGTTTATTTGTCCACTAATCCTGTTCAGCATCAGCGGACTAAACACATTGAGATTGACATTCATTTTGTCCGAGATTATGTTGCTTCTGGCCAGGTTCGTGTGCTTCATGTTCCTTCTCGATTTCAGTATGCGGATATTTTTACCAAGGGTTTCCCGAGTGCTTTATTTCTTGAGTTTCGCTCCAGTTTGAACGTTCGAAGGCCTCCTGTTCCAACTACGGGGGAGTATTAGAATTATTATTTAGTTAGGCCCATAGCCCTTATAGTTTAAGAGTGTAATGGCTTAAAGCCCAAGAAATAATTTGTATTTATATTGGATTATGTTGCTAATAAAGATGATGGAAAATTATCAGATCTATCAGAACTGAGTGTATACTGATCTAAAAATTGGAGGCCCTAAAAAAGATGAGGCCCTGTGCCGTTGCATCGGTTGCACACCCTTATAGCCGGCACTGCGTTCTTCAAAGATGACCCGCACCTACAGTACGTGTTCGTCGACTTCATGAAGTCAAGTTTACAATAGAGCATGAACTTAAGGTAGGAAGTTTACACATATATATGGTTGTGAAAATACTTTGCAATTAGTGTGTGCTTTCATTCGTCAAATACTAAAATAAGATCAAATTTCAACTCATTTCTTTATGAAGGATTTTAGTTTCTAGTAAAGATTAGCACGCAAAAAAATTGATCTTGCTTTCTAATACAAGGTTTTTAAGCTCGTATGAAAGTTCGTTAATCCGATCTTTTCAAATTGATTACTAGTAGAAAGTGCGACTCAATTTTTCTTGGTGGAAAATAAAAAGGTTTGGTTATCTATTTTAAACTAGAAATGAAAATGTCGTTGAGTAAATAAAGATGAAAGCTTTAAAATTTTAAAACTAAAAATGAAGACTTTAAAAATTGAAAAGTAACTGATTAAAACTTATAAAAATGTAAACTTTAAATATTTAAACTAGAATAAGACAAGTTAGAAATAAGCTAAGTAAAAAGGCGGGAAAAGTAAAATTCAAAAACTGTAAAAACAAACCCTTATCCGGAATGATGTCCGGGTTCTTATCCGGAATAAATATGTATCCCTTATCCGGAATTACCTGAACTGCTTATCCGGAATACTAAACGAGCCTTTATCCGGAATAATAATCCTGTGGCTTATCCGGAATCCTGCCAAGACCACTATCTGGAATAACTATCCGGAATACGAAAAATGCACCTTATCCTGAATCTTGAAAAGGGGTCTTATCCGGAATCCTGCTTCTTGGGCTTATCCGGAATAAATGAAATAAAACTTATCCGGAATACTTTGTTCGATCACTTATCTGGAATAATCTGAAGGGAAGCTTATCCGGGAAAAAATAAATGGACTCTTATCCGGACTGTTTGAAGAAGCAGTTATTCGGAATAATGGAAAATAGATGCATATCCGGAATAACTAGATGAGTGCTATCCGGAATTACTGATGAGTCTCCTTATCCGGAATAAAAGGTTATGACCCTTATCCGGAATATCATTAAAGTGACAATTCGGAATAAAATACTGAGAGCTTATCCTGAATAAAAGGGTTATCAAAATAATCCGGAATACAAGGGCTTGCTTATCCGGAATAAACTATTATGAAGTTTATCCGGAATAAGAGGGTTTGGGACAATTTGTTCCGTAACATGAAGTTTTAAGAAAATAAGCCAACAATCAATAAGCACTTTACCAAAAGTTAAATCAAAATGATTTTAGAAAAAGATGAATAAGCTAGAATTTAAAAACTTTTAAAACACTAAATAAGCTAAAAATCAAAAAGCACTTTTTATAAAAACTTAAACTTATTTAAAACAACTTATTTCTAAAAACTATTAAGCATAAAGTTTAAGAAAAATAAGCATTTTTATATAAAACTTATAAGATCACCAATTTAATACGCACAACCAAATAAGCTAAGCAATCAAATCATCAACAAGATTAATATAAAACTACATGATTATCAAGATTAAGTAAAAAATTAAGAAAGGTAGAATGATAATTAAGAAAATAAGCTTGATTGATTAAAGATTAATATCAAATGATTACAAGATTAAAGTTGATAAACTTGGAAAACTAGAGAGAAGAAAACTTAAAAACTTGAAAACTAAAATAAACTACTACTAAAAATTAACCACCTAACCACCCTCCTAATGACATATTAGGAGGGTATTTATAGGAGGTGGGGAGATTACATGCTTAAGCTATCTTATTTCTTTCTTCTCGTCTCGACTCGAATTAATTTCTTTGTCTTTCTCGACGTCGTCTCGGGATTAGTCGATATTAGTTGAACTTGTCTTATAATTTTCTTCTATAATTAGACTTGAGTTCTTCGACTTCATTAAACTTCCGTCTTTAGATTTTTTCTTCGATAAATCTTCAGAATTGGCCTTGGACTTCCTTTCTTTTTGCATTCTCGATCTTTCGACTTCGTCTTTAGTCTTTTTCTTCGATAAAAGCCCGTGATAACCCATGTTTTCTTCCTTTTGCATCTTTTGGTCCTAAAACACAATAAAAACACAAAACACGCATAATTCCGACTTTTACGACATAAAATACACATTTTGGTCTTGTTATTATTGGAAATAAGTGGTAAAAGGATAAGTGTTTTCACACTTATTAAATCCCCTACACTTGACCATTGCAATGTCCTCATGCAATGCACTAATTTCAAAGCACGGGTTACATTTTTCATCATAGATAACCCATCTTGGCCTTTATTAAATGCTAAACACTAAGAAAACTATAAGAACAAAACAAGTAAGAAATCAAAGACTTACATTGGGTTTTATTGGTTGTTATGAATGTTCATTATTCTCAAGTTTCACGTTCCCCATACCAAGTTTAAAAACGAGATCATTGTTATTATAAGTGAGCAAACTAACACGAACTCATGTGGCCCAATTATTCACTTAGACTCCCTTATTCCTAGGTGTATCTCTTATATTTTATTGTTGTCTTGAATGATCACGAGGATGCATTGTTTGACTTATTTCGATAGTTATTTAAGCTGAAAACAAAGTGGGACGATTTAATCAATAGTTAGCTAAAGGACAAAATCTTTTAAAACTGCTTCTCGAGACCTCATAAAGTTCATATCTTGGCATAACTCGCTTCACGATTTGAGACCTTTCTCGGACCGATATTTGGCAGCGACTTCATAATTCAAATCTTTGAGAGACGTTCTTGAAATTATGGTCTTCTCTTCATAATAGGAATTTCTTCACTTGAAGTTTTGAGAGATTCTTCATATTTGGACCACGACTTCTTCATTTTTCTCCAATAATTATTTTAGACTTTGATATACAACGATCCGCCTCCTTTTAGGACTTGGATCTATTTATCCTCATACCTTGCTAGGGTCTTTTCGAATAGACTTCTCCATGATCTTTTGGGGACTACTTGCTTTTCGTCGTGTGTCTCGATCCTTCATATTGATTTTCGATAAATGATTCTTCACATCACTTTTGGATCTTTAGCAACAAAATGTAGCCCTCATGCCTTGTTAGGGCCTTTTCGGACTCGCCAATCTTCGCATCCCGCTTCAATAAGTTATGCCTTGGCTATGAACTCTAATTAATACCGAGCAACTTTTAAACGATCTTGTGCTAGAAGCTAAGTAACTTTTCAAATCGTACAACCTTATTTATTGCAGATAAATTTATTAGCAAGCGATGGGAGAATAGGCTTATAATCAACTCACATAAATTCACGGAAGAACACCAAACTTATAATTGACTCTATCATCTCTCGTTCTCCACAGTTTAAAATCTCAAGGAATGAGACTCGTGGATGCTTAGCCAATTAAATCAAAGTTTTGGGTTTTCGAGTCATCTATAGGATCTTGCAAACTCTTAGACTTTTTCAAGTTTAGAAATCGCATTTTAAAGTTCCCTTGATAAACAACTCTCTAGGATCAATTATAGGAACTTGCGAAAAGTTCTTGTTCTTAACCCGTGAGAGTTAAGACTTTCGCGTTTTAAAGTTCCCTATATAAAAGCCTAGCAAAACTTGACTTAAACGCGTTAAGGATACTAGCTAGAGTAAACTTAGATAAGTAAACTCGGGTTGAGTCAAAATATTCACGACTTTGAAAAATTTAAAACCACTTTATTAAACTTTTATTTTAGCAAGGAAAGCAAATAACGATAACAAAGGAAAATACTACTATATTACTAGGCCAAAATAGATTAAAAATTTTGAAAAATTTCGAAAAATCAAATTTTCCGGTTAAAATGAGGACAAATTCATGGAAAAGACCACTTACTTCGATAGAAGTCCCCCTACACTTGATATAAACATTGTCCTCAATGTTTAAGCATGTGGGAGTAAACTCCCCTACACTTAGGACATTGTGCACTTTGTTTAAATATTGCTCAGGAAAGGACAACTATAGTGATTTCAATGTAAACATATCAGATATGAAATGTTGAATCACGACAGTTTAGGATAGAACCGGGAAGACGGGTACACGGGATCACGGTTCGTCAAAAGTCATCGAGAATGGATATTTGAAGCTTTAATCCCTGCACAGAAGAAGAAACAAGACAACAAACACATACGGGGCTCCCCCTACACTTATTATGAAAACGATAAAGGATAGATCAATGGGTTGCCTCCCGAGAAGCGCTTGTTTTTTATAACCGAGTCACGAGCCTGACTCGACCCAAAACTAGTTTATGGGAAACGTGGTGAGGGATGGAATCATCTCATGAGAGATGTCCTCACCAAAGTACAACTTCACGCGCTGGCCATTCACCTTAAAATTTTGCCCATTTGGCTGAGAAAGCTCAATGGTGCCATAGGGAAAGACTTTGGCGACGGTGAATGGACCAGACCAGCGGCTCTTCAACTTGCCCGAGAAGATCTTCAACCTAGAGTTAAAAAGTAAAACTTGATCACCAACGTGGAACTCTCGGTTCTTAATCCTTGCATCATGGATGATCTTGGTCTTCTCCTTGTAGATCAGTGAGTTCTCGTAAGCTTCATTCCTCAGTTCATTAAGCTCGTTGAGTTGAATCTTCCGAAGATCACCAGCTTTGTTGATGTAGAAGTTAGCCCACTTCAAGGCCCAGTATGCCTTATGTTAAAGCTCAATAGGGAGGTGGCATGCTTTCCCGTACACAATACGATAAGGTGTACAACCGATCGGCGTCTTATAGGCGGTACGGAAAGCCCATAAAGCATCATCTAACTTATCGGCCTACGCGGCACGATGCTCTCCCACAGTACGCTCCAGAACTCGCTTCAGTCCGCGGTTGGAAATCTCGGCTTGACCATTGGTTTGGGGATGATAGGCGGTGGAAAGACGATGATTAACACCGTAATTAGCCATGACTCTTGCGAATTGATCATTACAAAAATGAGTCTCGCGGTCACTGATAATAGCACGAGGAACACCGAATCGAGCAAAAAGCTGCTTCAAAAAGTTCACAACCACCCTCGCATCGTTTGTAGGGAGAGCCTTAGCTTCAACCCATTTGGAAACGTAGTCAACGGCTACGAGGATGTACTTATTCCCTTTAGATGATGGAAACGGCCCTATAAAGTAGATACCCCATACATCAAAGATTTCACATTCTTGTATGAAATTTTGAGGCATCTCATCTTTATGTGTGATCTTGCCTTGTCGTTGGCAAGCATCACAACGTTTAACCATTTCATGAGCATCATGATAAATGGTGGGCCAATAAAATCCAGAGTCGAAAACTTTCTTCGCGGTGTAATTGGGACCAAAGTGACCACCAGTGGGTCCTTTATGGCAAGCATCAAGGATTTGTAAAGTTGCCGGCCCATCAACACATCGACGAATAATCAGATCAACACATTGTTTGAAAAGGTAAGGGCCGTCCCAGAAATAGTGTTCAATGTCTTTAAAGAACTTTTTCTTTTGTTGGGATGTTAACCCTTCTTGAGAATTCCACCCGCTAAGTAGTTTGCAATGTCCGCAAACCATGGGGTTTCATCAAGATTGGAATTTATAGACATTAAGGTCTCAAGGGGAAAAGAGTCATTGATCTCTTGGTTCGGATGATCCCCTTGATAAGGATCCTCAAGTCTACTTAGATGATCCGCGGCTAGGTTTTCTGCTCCCTTCTTGTCATGATTTCAATGTTGAATTCTTGAAGGAGCGAAACCCAACGAAGAAGTCTTGGCTTAGAATCTTTCTTAGTCAACAAGTACTTCAACGCGGAATGATCGGTATACACGATGGTGGTAGAAAGGACAAGATAGGGGCGGAATTTTTCAAAAGCATACACTACAGCTAAAAGCTCTTTTTCGGTAGTGGTATAATGAAATTGAGCCCCCGTCATAGTCTTGCTAGCGTAATGGATTGGTTGGAAGTGTTTGTTCACTCTTTGGCCCAAAACCGCTCCAATAACAAAGTCGCTAGCATCACGCATCAACTCAAAAGGTAGCTCCCAATTAGGGGTAACCAAGACCGGTGCCTTAGTTAGCTTATCCTTAAGAAGATTGAAGGATTCAAGACATTCTTTGGAAAAGATGAAAGGAGTATCTTTTTCTAAGAGGTGGGTCATCGGGCGAGCGATTTTAGAAAAATCTTGGATGAATCAACGATAGAAGCCCGCATGACCAAGTAAACTTCTCACACCCTTCACGGTTGAAGGTGGAGGTAATTTGGCTATGACATCTACTTTAGCACGGTCAACTTCAAGACCGGCTTTTGAGATTTTATGTCCACGCACAATGCCTTCTTTTACCATGAAATGGCATTTTTCCCAATTTAGAACAAGGCGAGTGTCCTCACACCGCTTAAGCATGCGTTCCAAATTGGCAAGGCAATGAGAGAAAGAATCACCATAAGCCGAGAAATCATCCATGAAGACTTCCATAGTTTCTTCAACCATGTCATGGAAGATAACCATCATACACCTTTAAAATGTCCCAGGAGCATTGCATAAGCCGAAAGGCATTCTTTTATAAGCAAATGTTCCGTAAGGACAAGTGAATGTGGTTTTCTCTTGGTCTTTGGGATCGATGGGAATTTGAAAATACCCGGAGAAACCATCTAAGAAGCAGTAATAGTCATTACCCGCTAGATGTTCAAGCATTTGGTCCATGAAAGGGAGGGGAAAATGATCCTTTCTCGTAGCATCATTGAGTTTGTGATAGTCTATACAAACTCTCCACCCTGTAACGAGACGAGTAGGAATCAACTCGTTGTTTTCATTGGGCACAACGGTGATTCCGCCTTCCTTAGGCACACAATGGACGGGACTAACCCATGGTGAATCCGAGATAGGGTAGATCATTCCCGCATCAAGAAGTTTGATAACCTCTTTTTTCATAACGTCATGGATCTTAGGATTCACCCTTCTTTGGCTTTGAATAGTGGGTTTAAAGTCGTCCTCCATGAGAATTTTATGTGTGCAAAAGTGAGGATCAATTCCATGAATATCGGAGATTTTCCAAGCAATCGCTTTCTTGTGATTCTTCAGCACGGCGATAAGTCGAGATTTTTCTTCCTCTTTCAAGTCCTTTGCGATGATGACGGGTGACTTCTTGTTGTCTTCAAGGAAAACGTACTCGAGATGAGGCGGTAGGTCCTTAAGCTCTAAATCCGGAGGATTTTCGATGGAAGGTGTAGTCAAATTCGGTTCATCGATAGAGATATCCTTAGGAGATGGTGGAGAAATATGTTCCTCATTGAGAAGTTTCTCAATGGTACGAATGTCTTCATCCCAATTGGAGGGAGAATCGTCATATTGCAAGTCCACATCTCCCAAAGTTGCTTCAAATTCTTTCAAGATGAAATCACTTTCTCCAAATGGAGTTAGTGATGGAGCAATAGAGGCAACGGTCTCAACAATGGGTAGAGAAGAAGAACCACTTTTACAAGCGTCTTTGAAATGTTCTTCACAAGCCTCATCAAGAACGTCAATGAAATTAACACTCTAGTTTTCAGAAGGATGCTTAGAAAGTTTACCCATGTTGAAGACGATTTTATCGTCACCAACTCTCATGATTAATTCGCCCGCGGCTACATCAATGAGAGTGCTACCGGTCCTCAAGAATGGACGTCCAACGATTAATGGAACACGGGGGTCCATCTCGTAGTCAACGACAACAAAATCCGCCGGAAAGGTGAATTTGTCGACACCAACGAAGACATCTTCGGCTGTCCCCACTGGATAAGCAACCGTACGGTTAGCTAATTCCAAAGTCATTCGTGTGGGGACTAGCTCGGGTAGAGACAATTGTTTCCAAACGCTTAAAGGCATTAAGTTGATACTAGCACCTAGATCGGCTAGGGCCATACAATTCTCTACCACGGGGAAGTTGAAAGGAATGAGAAAACGACCCGAATCACCAAGTTTGGTTGGTAATTTCCTTAAGAGCACTGCGGAGCAATTCTCACTAACTTGGGTCTGAGCGATATCGAGAAGTTTCTCCTTATCACTGAGAAGATCTTTAAACATTTTAGCATATTTCAGCATGTGAGCGAGAGCCTCAGCAAAGGAGATATTGAAATTCAGTTGTTTAAACATTTTAAGAAAGTTAGAAACCTGAATATCATCCTTGTTCTTCAATTTCTCTTTCCTCAACCTTGAGGAATAAGGTATATTGGGTTGAGATGAAGGCTTTGGTATGGAATTCTCACTCACATCCTTGGGTGGTGGAGGGGTGGAAGTAAAAGGTGGTGGAATTGGAGAAGTAGAAGTTGGAGGTATTAGAGAAATAGTAGGTGGAGGAATCGGAGAAGGAGACTCGTTTTCCTTTGTCAAAATCACCGGTGTAGGTGTAGGAAGCTCGGGTTCCTTTAAACCTTTTCCACTGCGAGTGGTGATTCCTTTCATCTCCCCTCTGGGATTAGCAACGGTGTTACTAGGAAGAGAATCCGAACCAGAGGCTTGATTACTTGGGAAAAAACTAGCCATCATGTTCCTTAAGTCATTCGTTTGACTTGCCAAAGTGTTTCGCATATCGGCTCGAAGACCATTTCCTTGTTTCACCATATCTGCTTTCATGTTGGCCAATTCCCGCTGAAGATTTTTCACTATCATATCATTAGTCCTCATGTAAGTTTCAACGTCTTGGTGTAATGCGGTGGGTTGGTTGGAAGGAGGAGCATGGTAGGCGGGTGGTTGATAAGCAGGTTGTTGGTAAACTTGGTTGTTTCTTTGAGGTGGATATGGGTTTCTTTGGTTTTGATATTGATTTGGAGCATGCGGTTGGTTTTGATTGTTGCGATTAAGGTTGTTTGGGTTTTGAGGGGGAAAACCAGGTGGTGAAAGAAAGTTGTTTGAGCGATAGCTGAGCAAATTACGGTCACCTTGTGGACGTGCTTGATAGCCTCCCGTAGAAACGTTACCGTTGGCGGCATACACATTTTCCGGATTGTCATGAGTCAAAGGAAAATCGGTGTATGAGTGAGATCCCCCGCATATTTCACATGATTGAGTCAAAGAACTAGCTTGGGCAGTGATAGCTTTGGTATTGTTGGCGGCTTGGAGAGCAAGTGATTCAACAAGCGAAGTAAGCTTATCAATTCTCTTGTCGCTCTCATTAGTGCTAGCACTAGCCACATTGGTCCGAACACTCTTGGTTTGCACTCTAGACTTGTTCTCAATAATATCCCAAGCGGCATTAGCAGACTTAACCAAAATGTTACCCCCGAGGCACTATTTAGTGAATCTTGGTCATTCATGCTTAAACCATTGTAAAAAGTATTGATTTGATGTACTTTTGTTAAACCATGTTGTGGACACTTTCTTAAAAGTTCCTTAAAACGGTCCCAAGATTCACTAAATGTCTCACCGTACTTTTGTTCAAAAGTAATGATTTCATTCCGCAAAGCGGTAGTACGTGAGGATGGGAAAAAGTAGTTGATGAAATTGGTCTCTAAATCCGTCCACGTAAGAATACTTTGTGGCGGTTCCTTATCAAGCCAATGTCGGGCTTGTCCCTCTAAGGAGAAAGGAAAAAGTTGCAAGCGAACCCGTTGCATATTCCTTGGATATCCCGCAAACCATCGCGGTTATAGGTGTCTCGACATGTCTACTAATAAAATCATTATCTCACGACATGTTCACTTTGATGAGGATGTCTTCCCATTCAGGACCGAGAAGCCCTCTACACATTCAAATTATGATTTCCTTTTAATGTTACCTCCTCCTCAGCCCATGCCTACACCACCTGAGCCCATTACTCCTACTATACCACCTACCACTAGTTCCCAAAACCCTTTGCCTGACCAAATCCAACACTCCCCGCAACCGAGATCACCCGCATCTACTTCTTCCCCAAACATCGATATCAGCCCACTTCAATCTCCACCGCAAGCAACCCACATTGTACCCTCAATACAAACTGAACTACAAACCACATCCACTCATCCCATGGTTACTCGTGCTAAAGCTGGAATTTTTAAACCTCGTAAGCCTATGAATTGTCATGTCACCACCACTTCACCACTTCTGCGCTCTCATATTCAGGCCCTTCGTGACCACAACTATAAAAAAGCTATGTTAGATGAATATAATGCTTTAATTACTAACGGAACGTGGGTTCTTATGCCTCGCCCGACTAACGTTAATGTTATTCGTTGATGTGGCTTTTCAAACATAAGTTTCATGCAAATGGCTCATTAAGCAGGTATAAGGCTCGTCTTGTTGCCAACGGACGAAGTCAACAGTAGGGCATTGATTGTGATGAGACATTTAGTCCGGTGGTCAAACCGGCTACCATTAGAACTGTTTTAAGTCTCGCAGTTTCTCGTGATTGGCCTATTCATCAGCTAGATGTGAAGAATGCGTTTCTTCATGGCCACTTATCGGAGACAGTTTACATGCATCAGCCTCTAGGGTTTGTTGATTCTGCACGCCCTGATTATGTTTGTCATTTGCAGCGGTCATTACATGGGCTTAAACAAGCCCCTCGTGCATGGTTTCAGCGATTTGCTAGCTTTATCACACGCGTCGGTTTCCAACACAGCAAAAACGATGCGTCATTATTTGTATATCGTCGGGGTTTAGATATTGCTTATTTATTGCTATATGTGGATGACATTGTTCTCACAGCTTCGTCTACAAGTCTTTTACAACGTTTCATCACACTACTTCATAGTGAGTTTGCTATGAATGATCTTGGTTCCCTTAATTATTTCCTTGGTATACATGCACCACGCTCGAAGTCTGGGTTGTTCTTATCTCAGTCTAAATTTACAGAGGAAATTCTTGAGCGGGCCAATATGCAGCATTGTAACCCATACAAGACCCCTGTGGACACTAAGTCCAAGTTTGGTTCCGAGGGTGACCCAGTTAGTGACCCTACCTTATACCGTAGTCTTGCAGGTGCTCTTCAGTATTTAACTTTCACTCGCCCGGATATATCTTATGCTGTGCAACATGTCTGTCTTTACATGCATGACCCTCGTGATCCTCATTTTACTACTTTGAAGCGCATTTTGCGCTATGTTAGTGGCACTGTTGATCATGGCCTCCAGCTTCATGTTTCTACTAATACTCAGCTTACTGCCTACATGGATGCTGATTAGGCTGGTTGTCCTGTTACCCGTAGATCTATTTCTGGGTATTGTATTTTCCTTGGTGATATTCTTCTATCTTGGTCTGCCAAGCGACAGGTTACATTGTCTCGGTCTAGTGCCGAGGCAGAATATCGTGGTGTTGCAAATGTTGTTGCTGAGACAGCTTGGATTCGGAATGTATTACTTGAGTTGCACGCTCCGCTTTCTACTGCTACTCTTGTTTACTGTGACAATGTTAGTGCCATTTATTTGTCCACTAATCCTGTTCAGCATCAGCAGACTAAACACATTGAGATTGACATTCATTTTGTCCGAGATTATGTTGCTTCTGGCCAGGTTCGTGTGCTTCATGTTCCTTCTCGATTTCAGTATGCGGATATTTTTACCAAGGGTTTCCCGAGTGCTTTATTTCTTGAGTTTTGCTCTAGTTTGAACGTTCGAAGGCCTCCTGTTCCAACTACGGGGGAGTATTAGAATTATTATTTAGTTAGGCCCATAGCCCTTATAGTTTAAGAGTGTAATGGCTTAAATCCCATGAAATAATTTGTATTTATATTGGATTATGTTGCTAATAAAGATGATGGAAAATTATCAGATCTATCAGAACTGAGTGTATACTAACCTTTAGATCTAAAAATTGGAGGCCCTAAAAAAGATGAGGCCCTGTGCCATTGCATCGGTTGCACACCCTTATAGCCGGCACTGCGTTCTTCAAAGATGACCCGCACCTACAGTACGTGTTCGCCCACTTCATGAAGTCAAGTTTACAATAGAGCATGAACTTAAGGTGGGAAGTTTACACATATATATGGTTGTGAAAATACTTTGCAATTAGTGTGTGCTTTCATTCGTCAAATACTAGAATAAGATCAAATTTCAACTTATTTCCTTATGAAGGCTTTTAGTTTCTAGTAAAGATTAGCACGCAAAAAAATTGATCTTGCTTTCTAATACAAGGTTTTTAAGCTCGTATGAAAGTTCGTTAATCCGATCTTTTCAAATTGATTACTAGTAGAAAGTGCGACTCAATTGTTCTTGGTGGGAAATAAAAAGGTTTGGTTATCTATTTTAAACTAAAAATGAAAATGTCGTTGAGTAAATAAAGATGAAAGCTTTAAAATTTTAAAACTAAAAATGAAGACTTTAAAAATTGAAAAGTAACTGATTAAAACTTATAAAAATGTAAACTTTAAATATTTAAACTAGAATAAGACAAGTTAGAAATAAGTTAAGTAAAAAGGCGGGAAAAGTAAAATTCAAAAACTGTAAAAACAAACCCTTATCCGGAATGATGTCCGGGTTCTTATCCGGAATAAATATGTATCCCTTATCCAGAATTACCTGAACTGCTTATCCGGAATACTAAATGAGCCTTTATCCGGAATAATAATCCTGTGGCTTATCCGGAATCCTGCCAAGACCACTATCCGGAATAACTATCCGGAATACGAAAAATGCACCTTATCTGAATCTTGAAAAGGGGTCTTATCCGGAATCCTGCTTCTTGGGCTTATCCGGAATAAATGAAATAAAACTTATCCGGAATACTTTGTTCGATCACTTATCCGGAATAATCTGAAGGGAAGCTTATCCGGGAAAAAATAAATGGACTCTTATCCGGAATGTTTGAAGAAGCAGTTATTCGGAATAATGGAAAAGAGATGCATATCCGGAATAACTAGATGAGTGCTATCCGGAATTACTGATGAGGCTCCTTATCCGGAATAAAAGGTTATGACCCTTATCCGGAATATCATTAAAGTGACAATTCGGAATAAAATACTGAGAGCTTATCCTGAATAAAAGGGTTATCAAAATAATCTGGAATACAAGGGCTTGCTTATCCGGAATAAACTATTATGAAGTTTATCCGGAATAAGAGGGTTTGGGACAATTTGTTCCGTAACAAGAAGTTTTAAGAAAATAAGCCAACAATCAATAAGCACTTTACCAAAAGTTAAATCAAAATGATTTTAGAAAAAGATGAATAAGCTAGAATTTAAAAACTTTTAAAACACTAAATAAGCTAGAAATCAAAAAGCACTTTTTATAAAAACTTAAACTTATTTAAAACAACTTATTTCTAAAAACTATTAAGCATAAAGATTAAGAAAAATAAGCACTTTTATATAAAAACTTTTAAGATCACCAATTTAATACGCACAACCAAATAAGCTAAACAATCAAATCATCAACAAGATTAAGATAAAACTACATGATTATCAAGATTAAGTAAAAATTTAAGAAAGGTAGAATGAGAATTAAGAAAATAAGCTTGATTGATTAAAGATTAATATCAAATGATTACAAGATTAAAGTTGATAAACTTGGAAAACTAGAGAGAAGAAAACTTAAAAACTTGAAAACCAAAATAAACTACTACTAAAAATTAACCACCTAACCACCCTCCTAATGACATATTAGGAGGGTATTTATAGGAGGTGGGGAGATTACATGCTTAAGCTATCTTATTTCTTTCTTCTCGTCTCGACTCGACTTAATTTCTTTGTCTTTCTCGACGTCGTCTCGGGATTAGTCAATATTAGTTGAACTTGTCTTATTATTTTCTTCTATAATTAGACTTGAGTTCTTCGACTTCATTAAACTTCCGTCTTTAGACTTTTTCTTCGATAAATCTCCAGAATTGGCCTTGGACTTCCGTTCTTTTTGCATTCTCGATCTTTCGACTTCGTCTTTAGTCTTTTTCTTCGATAAAAGCCCGTTGTAACCCATGTTTTCTTCCTTTTGCATCTTTTGGTCCTAAGACACAATAAAAACACAAACCACGCATAATTCTGACTTTTACGACATAAAATACACGTTTTGGTCTTGTTATTATTGGAAATAAGTTGTAAAAATATAAGTGTTTTCACACTTATTACTTTCCCTATACGGATTCTTAGAATATCAAAGAAGATAGTTAAATGTGCCTGGTTCATATATGGGCGTCGAATGGATGATCTTTGTATGCTTAAAGATGCAACCAAAACCGTCAAATGCAATTGTCGTTTGTTACTCTGTCATCAACGGCAGGATCTATAAGCTCTCCAACGTTGTTCTTCCTGAGCAATGGCTTCGCCTATTGGAGTAAATAAAAAAATATTTTATTAATACATATTAATATTGGAAAATTATGGTGTTCATGAAATTGAATGAATCCTTACCTATAGAACAAGACTTTGCTGTGAGTAATCTAAAGCTCTATGATCACTATTAAGTTCCAACAAAAGTACACCAAATGCAAAAAGATCAGTCTTTTCATCGACTTTGACGTGCATCATGTGTTGCTACTATAAATAATAATAGTAACTAATAGCAACAGCAAGAACTATAAACAACAACACCTTATTGTTGTGTATTAAATCAACTAATCACAGCATCAAGAACAACAGCAACCTTCTTCTTTTAACAGCCTGCAACAACCGCAACAATGACCTGTAGTAAAGAAACAAAAGAACCAAAAAAATTGCACGGGTATTCTCTGTCCTTTTAAGGTTATTAGGAACTCGTATTTGTATGATGCGAGTCTTCAATCGTACAACCTCAGGATTTGATGCAGTCACGTGTGTTTTATCGACAACAAACCGAAGAAACATAGAACAATGATGGTGGTAAAGAAGTGAATGTGGTATGTATATTGCTTTTGGTAGTGTTTGCTTTTCTTGTTGTGTAACTCATAATACATGTACGGTAAATATACACAAACAAGATGTCATTGAAATTTCCCACTACTAAAAATGCCTCCACTTTAAGGGGAAGAACGTTGCTTGTGAATGAGTAAAAGATGGAACCATAACCCATGAATTTCAAATATGGAAAACTTGGTCTTGTACCTCTTTTAGGCTTGTTTGTTTAGTTTTTCTATTAAGTTCTGTAAACGTTTTTTTCAAAGGCTTGATATATTAGAAACGTACTAAGGCAGAGCAAAAGAGTTAATTACAGACATCTAGGGGACAAGAAAGAACCCCAAAAACCAAACAAAAGATATAACATAAAAGAAGCAAAAAAGACTAGCAAAAAACTATTCTCGGGTTACGACACCAAATACTCCATATGGCCGTCTTGAGCGAGCATCTCTTAGAAATCCATAATAGAGATAATCTTTGAATGGATGGGAATATATCCTTAGATTTTATGGCATCTAAATTTTTCATAGAAGAGTTACAAACTCTGTTTCTCCAACCCGTTGAAGACCAAATCACTACTTGATAGACACCATGAATAATTTTTAATAGGCGAGGAGCTCCATAAATTGAGACATTACCAAAGGCAAAATCTGTTATCCAAAGAGGAGCCAACGAAGAGTTCATGTCAATACTCCACCGGCTCCACACCTTTCTCCAAATGGATTTCACGTTAGAACAACTGAAAAGGCAATGGTCAATTGTTTCAACCTCAAGATCACAGAGCAGAAATACTATAGATGTATGATGTCTGTTTCTAGATGGATATATGTTTGTTTGATTAATGTGTTGAATAAAGTATCTGAATTAAAGAAAATTGCTTTTACACCCTAAAAGAAGTTATATGGATTATATATGAAGAAGTTAGGTGTAAATATGTAAAATTATAAATTAAGTCATAAACTTAATATGGGGACCCTCCTTTTCATGGTTTTTTCAAAAAAAACTTTTAATATCATAATTTACTTACTAATTTTCCAATTAAAACTCTTAAAGTTTTTATCATTTAAGTTTTTATCAAACACAACTTTAGTCTCAAGTTGCTTTCACAGCTTTTCACATATAAACTACACATTATATATACTATTCCCCGCCACTTTCACTATTGTAAAGTTATATTTACGTCTCATATAAATATAAGTCTAACGTATTATTGATTTTAAATAATTAAACCAAATAGAAAAACTTTACAACCATTAATATCCAACATCAAGTACTTTGGAGCTAAATATCTACAGCAACGGAAAGATTACCACAACTTTCAATAGTAGAAACGGACTGTAGTATTTAGAGATTCAAACTAGCTGGGTAATTGGTCAAACTGGGATCATCTAAAATAGTTTTATAAATTAGCTTAACTATGATCACAAAAACTATCTGATTACAATACAATATACAATTAGACTACATTTATCCACAATCTCTCTCAACCCAACCTATTATTAAAATATTATTTTCTCACTCTTCCACCTACACAAGCAATACATACAACTAATCTCAATCTTTTTATCATTTATCAACAACCCAACTCAATATAACTTAATATATAATCTTAATTATTTATATATTAAATTTAATTATTTTAAGTTTTATATAAAAAATAAAACAACTTAATTAGTTACTAGTATAACATTTTGCCTAACCTTTTTTGTTATATAGAATCCTCCGCCCTCATTTTGTTCATAATACTATCAAAAGTAACAAACCAAAAAACCCATTACACTTTAATCATCAATCAAACGAAAACAATCATACATCAAAACTTGTAATTGATTATGCTTTTGTTTGAATCTTGAGAAACCATGAAAAACCTCAACTGATGTGTCTTCAAGATCATATGGTATCGGGTAGGTTTTATATTATTTTTCTTGTCTCTTTTTGAATTAAAAAAATGTTGTTATAACACTTTTTTCTTCTTTGAAACAATTTAATTTGAAAAATCATTGAAATAAATCTTTTCTAGTGTGGCTATTACTATTAATGTATTAATAACATTATTTCTTTCTTCAAAAGAAATATGGAGATGGAGATATAAGACTAGTCGAGATTGTCATTTAGTTTGATGTGGCAAAGATTGGGGTCGTGATTCGAGTGTCACACAACGAACCGATCAAATACATCTTTTCCTTGTATTTATGTACTTTCAATATAATATTATTATTATTTTGTCCTCATCTCATTCAACCGATTGGATGTGTTCACCAATAAACATAGTATTATGAGAAAGTAGAATTGGGGGACTTTGGACCCGTCCCCAACAATTTAGCTAAAAAAATTTTTTTTTTGAAAAGCAATAGAATATATTAAAAATCATAAAACACTTACAATAGACTGATTGCCTATGAGGTACAGACAAACTATTCTCAACACAGCTGAAACTAAGTTACAAACACAACTTAGCTAAAAAAACCTCGCAGAGACAACTCAATACAGAACCGTCGAACAAGCAGTCGGAAAAAAATCACCGAAAACACGCGCCTTTGCACCAATCCACCCATATAATGCTAAGTTTTATATATCTATGTGAGATCCAAAAGAAATAAGTTTGCTTAATATAGAAGAAAATATCACCCACCACCATTTCTTTAGCCGAAAAACCTTGCTATTTCGTGCTTTCCATATCAAATACAAAGAACTTTAAATGACGGCTTGTATAACGCCCCACTTTGATAAGTGGACCGTTACATGATGGTTATGGCGTGTCATCAAAGCATGCAAGGTAATATGTCCTAAAACATAAATGTCCATAAAAGAAAGCCGGAATCAAACATCGGCCCCCAAACATAAACTCAAAAATGCATAAAGTAAATGAAGTGCCAAAAGGAAAAGAAGTATAAGGTAGCTTCCATCCTAAGCATGTCCTCTCCATGTACGAGTCAGTCCTTGGGTACCTGCCGTTTGGGACATGGAAAGAAAATATACAGTTGAGCAATACGCTCAGTGAACGGATATAATGACATAAATGAATAACTGAATCATAATTAAAGATAAGAAAAGCAGCAAAATATGTATAAGTCCTGGAAAACCTGGGTTTTTATTTTAAAAGCATATTTATATTGAAAGGTCATATGTTTATGTTTATACTGAAAAGTCTTATGTTTGTGTTTATACTAAAACTGTGATTTAAATGCCAAAGAGCCCATATAGGTCATGAAGGTATCAACGTGCATGAATACATAGAGGGGTGACCTCATCATCCAATTAGAGGGGTTGCCTCTAATTATAATTGTATGGGTGGAGGGATCAGCTCCATGTAACGGATGTAGAGCACACGCCACAGTCACCATGTAATCTGCTAACTTGTTCTAGGATGCACCCATTCGCCCCACATGATAATAATAATAAAAGGCCAAATAAATGAAAGGGACGTCGTGATCAATCGCTCTCACTGCGGAAGAGTCATAACACCGGTGCCTCAAGTGTTATGGTTATGGTACCTCCATAACTAGGTGGAACTGTCATGCATGTATATAGCTCAGGCAATCTAAAATATTAACCATATTAATTATTGATAAGTTTAATGTAAACTACTAGGGAAAATAGATGGCTGCAAACGGGGAATCCTAAATATAGGAAAAATTTGTCCTTACTGAAGGACGGAATATGTAAAACCCGCATGCTTTTACCATGAATAATACCCTTTAGATCGTACGTACAAGATTAAAACTTTCCTTTTATAGTATGTTTACGTTTACCTATAAGAATTTCGAGTATTACGTACGTGTTAGAACACGATAAGTATTTATTACGTATGAACACATGATAATTATTCCAATAATAATTATAAACACGAACATACGATCATGAAATCATGAACGTAATTGAATTACGAGATAATATTATTTACGTATATATATTTATTACGAACACGAATAAATATATTAAGTCATGATCAATAATTAATAAGAACACATAAAACACGAACACGATAAAACACGAACACACACTATTATTTTTAGACTCGAGAAATGTTCGGGTTACCCATGCGTGCCCCATAACCACGAAATTAGGAAGAAGAAATGGGCTTAGCCCATGCAAAATTTAGCTAACTTGGAAAAAGGAGGAAAACATGTTTCATTTTTTACAAAAATTAGAAAACAAAGAAAACCCTAATCCTCCTTCTTCCTCTTCTTTTGGCCGCCACCTATAAACACCATGAAGGGGTGTCCGGGTTGATTTTGATCTTGGAAATTATGCAAGGATTCGTGTGTGTTCGTCCTTATTTGATCCACGTATTCGGTATAGCTTTTTAACCCTTTTCTTATATGTTTGATTTTGACTTATCACATAAAATCATGATGTTTTTAAAAAACTAATTAAAAACAATTATTAAAACATGTCTATGATCATGGGGTAAATCAAAACAAGGGTTTTTAGGGGTGTTTGTGATATACGACGCCTAACCGAACCCCTAAGAGGTCTCGGCTTGGTTTATTATCCACCACCGAGACAACCATATGGTCTCGGTATGGTGATGATGATGGTCACGGCAGCAGCAACAAGGGGTAACCCTATCCTTGGTTTGGGGTATGGTGTTGATTTCGGGTCCGGTTAATGGTTTCTAGTTACGGGTCCGGTTCATATATTATTTTAAAGTTTATGATTTTAATAGTTATGTGTTAAAATTAAATTAATAAAACATGATATGATTAATTTAATTAACATGATTTAGGTTATAAATTTAATTATTAGATCATGAATTTTAACCTAAGTATTTATATTTAACTAGACTTTATAATTAATTAATTATTAAAAACATGACTATAATTAATTAATTAACATGACTTAGGTTGTATTATTAGTAATTAATAATACATGTTTTAACCTAAGTATTTTACTTTATTTAATTAAAATCATGATATATTTAATTAAATACTTTTAACCTATAGTTTATTTAATTTACATGTAATAATTAATAAACTATATTTATAACAACATGACTTAGAATAATAATCAGAAAACACTTAAGCTTATATAATTAGCTTATTTAACCAACTTATATCTATTTATGGAAACTTTCTATTTTTAGAAACTTATTTAATTATGGCAGCTAATCTATTTATGGAAACTTTCTATTTTTAGAAACTTATCTATTTTAAGCAGTAATTCTTATTTTGGAAACTTCCTATTTTTGGAAACTTTCTATTTTTGGAAACTTTCTATTTTTGTAAACTTTCTATTTTTGGAAACTTTCTATTTTTGGTAACTTTCTATTTTTGGAAACTTTCTATTTTAGGAAATTTTCTATTTTTAGAAAGTTACTTATTATTACACAACAAGTAAAATAATACATGAAATACAAGTAATATTTAATCGGAATAGACAGAATATTAGATAAACACAGTATTAAGCTTAAAACAGTAAAACAGGACATAAACATATAAAATAAGCTAAGACATGATATAAAACCAGTTACGTATTCAATAATCAGATACTTATACACGTATGTATTTATGTAGCATTAGTGATACCGAAGTAGGACTCTCTTCCGTTCGTCTTCTTCGTTCACTGGACATAAGGTACGGATTCCCGTCCTTTCAGTATGGACATTCTTTCCTTATTAGGATTCCCCGTATGCAGCCAACTGTTTTCCCGTAGTATAAGTTTATATGTTTGATTGATTATGTTTAATTCAGAATACCTGAAGCCATATACATGCATGACCAGTTTCACCTAGTTATGGAGGTACCATAACCATAACACTAGAGGCACTGGTGTTATGACTTCCCCATGGCGGAGTGATTGCTCGTGGCGTCCCTTCAGCTTTTGGCCATATTATTATACTTATCATGTGGGGCGTATGGGTGCATCCTAGTTACATGTTTTCAGCAGATTACTCAGTGTGAATGTGGTGTGTGCCTTGCATCCTTCACAAGGAGCTGATCCCTCCTACCCAAAACCAGTATATTAAATTAGAGGCAGCCCCTCTAATTTGCATGACGAGGTCACCCCTCCAATTATTCATGCACGATGGATTTTCATGACCTATATTGGCTAATGGTAAAATATGTTAAACAGTTTTTACAAGATAAACATAAGGCTTTTCAGACTATAAAACCAGTTTTACTAAGACTTAACCGGGTTATCCAGGACTTAGTTTCTTCTACTGTTATATGCTTATATCATTCATGCTTTATATGTACATCCGTGCACTGAGCATTTTGCTCAGACGTTACTTTCCTTTCCATGTCCCAAAACGGCAGGTACCCAAGGACCGACTCGAGCATTTGGAGGACATGCATAGGATGGAAGCTGCCATAGACTTCTTCTCCTTTTTCCTTCATATACTTATGCTTGTTTAGTCTTTCATTCATTTCTTTTGCTTTATTATGTTTTGGGCTTATGTTGGGAACCGATGTTTGATTCCAGTTAACCCTATGGTCATGTATGTTTTAGTACATATTACCTTGCATGCTTTGATGACACGCCATAATCACGCGTGACATTCCATTTATCAAAATGAGGTGTTACAGTTATGGTATCAGAGCCAAGGTTTCGACCTGTAGGCTCTAAAAGTCGACCTGTGACTAGTGGGTAGTCACCAGGAGCTTCCTAAGCCAACGTTTGTTATTCCACGTATTGATGTTTTCAGCGCATTGTTGTTTTAACCATGATGTTTTCAGCACCTTGAGGTTTTAACCTTGATGTTTTCATCGATATTGTTTTACTAATATGGATGGACAACCGTCATTCATATTTAGTTATGTGTCATTGTTTCATGCATAATATTCCTCGTGAACTGTGGCTATGTGGACTGAAACCCAGTAGTTCATAATTAGACACATAAATTATTTTTTTTCTGATAAGTTTTGACAGATGAGTTTCATTTATTTATGTTTCATGTATCATTGTTGCAGGAATTATAACTAAGTAATGGTTGGTACAGGACTGGCACTATTTAGTCGCATGTGCTTTTATCGAAACTTTTAACTTTGGACCGACCCATAGGTGTCCCCTCGCCATGTCTTTTGTTTTGGGACCGACCCATAGGCGTCCCCTCGCACATATAAAGGTTTTTATAAACTACATTACGCATTCATGTACTATTTTTCATGCATAAAAGTTTTCTCATGATTTATTGGCATAATTTTTTTTATTTTTTTGTCCCCTCATAAGTTACTATGTTTTTATGTCAAGTATGTTTTCATACTGTCATTGTTAACTTCAGTTTCATGCTGATTATGTTATACACTCCTTCATGATAGATTGTTTCATGTTTCTTCATGATAATTCCGTCTTCATGTTGATTACGTCTTACGTCTCTTTTGTTATTTATGCTTTTATGCAAGACATTGTTGGATTTCATTGAATCCTGCTTCCATGATAGTCATGGTTGGTTTTCATTGATCATGCTGTCAGGCAAATCATCGTTGAATTTTGTGTAACTACACTTTAAACGTTTCTCGATATAACCAGAATGATGTCTATGCTAATACTGCCAGGTTATCATGATGGTTTTTCCTAACCGTCTAACCGGTATACCTTCCTTAAATCATGACAAATGATCGACCCCATACCGATCATTTCATGTGCATTCCGTGTGTACTCCATGTACCGTATTCCATGTGTATTTCACATACCTTAATGCATGTGTATTTCACTTGCAATACTTCACGAGTATTCTCTAG
Source organism: Glebionis coronaria (assembly GCA_025667525.1). NCBI lineage: Eukaryota > Viridiplantae > Streptophyta > Magnoliopsida > Asterales > Asteraceae > Glebionis > Glebionis coronaria. Next base: position 597,955,909 of record CM046874.1, read on the forward strand.
TCAATTCCAAATCATCTCAGGCATATGTTCACTTGTTGATATTCTACAAGATTGCCGATGCCGCTCATAACTTGGAGATGTTACTAAAGGTTGATGCTGCTGATGTTTGGAGAAGCTACGAGATGCGGAAGCTGTTCACAACCTGGAGATCCTACAAGACGAAGACAAAGGCGTCAGAGCAAAGCTATTGGACGAGAAGATACTTCACCATCAGACGATTTTCATCAATCATTGTCCCAAATCCTTAGTTACATGTCACACGTCATTCAGTTGTCGTTTCAGTCATATGAGTGCAAACCGGTACCAGCCGGCCACTCAGCAGAATAGTTACATGAATCACAGTCATGAGAATGACCATCATGGAACTGACAGACAGGATGATAGTAAACACTACTATGACAACAACTATCCTAGAAATCACAACCGAGGCTCTGGCCGCGGACGTGATCAGACATACAAATGATCAGTAGTCCAACTGATCCGCCAATTCTGGCATATTAACCTAATATTGTAGTTCTATTGTTTCACGTCTCGAGACACATGTCAAGACATCAATCAAGACGCATGTCTCACGTATACTTTCTGATGACACATGTCAAGACACCAGTCAAGACATATGTCATGCTTATATTTCCAAGGCACGAGTCAAGACACATGACTCACGTCCAATTATGGAACATTTCTAAGAAATTCAGGGTACCCTCCCAAGGTATATCCATTTCGTTGTGCCATGTATTAATCAGGCCACAAGAATTTCAGTACCATCACCGGTGTATCAGTAAGGTCAATCACGTTCGCTGGATGACACTTTCCTTTCTTGCACCTATATTTCATATGATTCATGACCATGAAGGACGCCTTTCATATTCCCATGTATACGAAGGTTTTCCTTCAGCTTAATGATGAGATCCAAGCTGCTAACGCATTTCCTCGGACAGACACGAGTTGAATTTTATCCTAATTATGGACTATGAACAGCACACCATGCTAAGATTCATAATTATGTACAATAATGTTCAGGCTCCTGAATACATTCAGCTTGATTTTCCATCAGGAAAATCTGTACAAATTATCTATGCTTACAAGCATGTGCGTTGTTAGCCATGGTCGCTAAAATTTTCTAGTTGTCAGTTGATTATTACAAGATCTTCCCATACATTCTAAAAGAACCTACAAGGAGAAGGACGGTACCATGAGATTATGTGTCGACTGCCGTTGACTTAAACTAAACACCATTCATGACCGTTATTTCTCATCAATGATCCAACGGCATTATAAGAATGAGTTTCCATGAACTCATAGCAAATTCATCAGTGTTTTCATTGAGGATAACCTGATTTCCTCTAAGCCTAGAGAAGAACAGGAAGACCATATCTGCACTATGTTGCAAATTCTATGACAAGAGAAATTTTACCCTGGAAATTTTTCCAATATCAATTCTGTTTGATTACAGTGACACGCTGAATCACATGGGTTTCTACGATTAATCTTACCATGACTCAGCTTATGCGTAAAGGAGAGAACCCTACACTACATTAGGTGTTCTAGAAAATCCTACGTTAGGAGAAGTCTAGATTCAGAGACTCAGAGTTTCGCAAACTCCTATGTATCAAGTTCTACGAAGCAAGATACAGTTACGTTCATATCTAGGTACCTGACATACTAACAGGTTAAGATAGGACACCAACAGACTGGGATGTTTTCATCATCTGAAATTGTGAATTGAAATGTGACAAGATCTCCACGGATTTTGGTTACCAGGTTAACGCAAACTCAGAAGAAGCATGTTGATATCTGGTTTATTGCAAACAGTTTGATCAAGTCTGTAGAATCCTTACATCCGCAGGGATTTCAAAACCAACAGATTGATCGGACATGTTCCAGCCAAGGCTCATCCGATCACTTGGCAATCCCTCAGTTATCGGGTCAGACAAAGATTCGCAATTGTGCTCCTTATTTACTTCACGTCTTCATTCTAATTCCACGACTTGCTTTCGCGCTCGCGTTCATGACATTATTCACGTTCATGATGGTATCTCGGCTTACGATTTTACGTTCATTTTTCTCATTCTGGGAAGGTTTGCAAGAACTTGAGAGACCAGACCCAAGTTTAGTATTCTTCCCTATCCTCAGATAGACATTTCACGTCATATTCCATGTCTCACCTTGTAGCATTTGGCGTTACCGCCATTATATTCTATGTTCACGATATGTTTCACATGTCATGTTCATTCCACGTTCCCCATATCACGATCAAGATATGTTACATGTAACACCCCATTTTGGAAATGGAATATTACGCATAATCATGGTGTGTCATCAAAACATACAAGGATAAATGTCTAAGCATTATTTGACCATAGAAGGGAAATACCGGAATCAAACATCGGTAACCCCAAAGTAGAGCTCATCACACACAAACATAAATACTGTAAAAGGAAAGGACGAAACAATGTCCATAGCAACTGTATTAAAGTAAAGGAAATGCATAAAGTAAGAAAGACAGTAGAGCTTCCAATCCATATGCACGTACGTTTGAGATCTACGAGCGTCCCTGAGTACCTGCCGTTTTGGGAACATGAAAAGGAAAACGGCTGAGCAAGACGCTCAGTGCACGGATGTACAATATAGCATGAAATAGGATAAACATGTAACATATAACAGCGGAAGACTAAGTTCTGAGTAAACTGGTTAAGTATTAAGAAAACTGGTTTTATAGTTTGAAAAGCCTTATGTTTATCTTATGAAAACTGTTTTAACATAAATATACCATAGCCCATATAGGTCATGAAAAGGTCACGAGCATGAATACTTGGAGGGGTGACCTCATCATGCTGATTAGAGGGGATGCCTCTAATCAATATACTGGTTTGGGTAGGAGGGATCAACTCCTTGTGAAGGGTGCAAGGCACACACCACATTCACCATGATAAACTGAATAAAACATGTAACTAGGATGCACCCATACGCCCCACCTGATATAATAATATGGCCAAAACTGAAAAGGGACGCCACGAGCAATCACTCCGCCGTGGGGAAGTCATAACATTGGTGCCTCCAATGTTATGGTTATGGTACCTCCATAACTAGGTGAAACTGGTCATGCTTGTATATGGCTATAGATTATGCTAATTAAACATAAGCAATTCAAAACAATAAAACAAATACTAGGAAAACAGTTGGCTGCATACGGGGAAATCCTAATAAGGAAAGAATGTCCATACTGAAAGGACGGGAATCCGTACCTCAAGTCCAGTGAATGAACGGAAGAAAGACTCCTACTTCTGGATCACTAACGCTACATGAATACACACGTGTATAAGTATCGATTCACTGATTACGTACTGGGTTTTATGTCTCATTTTAGCTGACTTGGTATGTTTTAGGTCATGGTTCACTGTTTAGAGCCTTAAACTGTGTTTATCTTGTATTCTGATTAATCCGTTTAAGTATTACTGGTATTTCATGTATTATTATCTTACTGTGTAATAATAAGTAACTTTCCAAAAATAGCAGGTTTCCAAAAATAGAAAGTTTCCAAAAATAGAAAGTTTCCAAAAATAGAAAGTTTCCAAAAATAGAAATTTTCCAAAAATAGAAAGTTTCCAAAAATAGAAAGTTTCCAAAAATAGAAAGTTTCCAAAAATAGAAAGTTTCCTAAAATAGAATTTACTGCTTAAAATAGATTAGTTTCTAAAAATAGAAAGTTTCCAAAAAATAGATCAGCTGCCTTAATTAAATAAGTTTCCATATATAGAAGGTTTCCATAATTAGATTAGCTGCCTGAAATAGATAGATTTCCATATATAGAAGGTTTCCATAATTAGATTAGTTGCCTTATTTAATTAAGTTCCTATAAATAGAAGTTTCCATATTTAGAATTAAGCTGGTTACATAAGCTAACATATAAGTCTAAGTGTTTATAAGCTTGTTTCTTAAGTCATATGATATAGTATATAGTTTAATTATTATTTCATGTATTTTAATTAAACTATAGGTTAAGCATTTTAATTAAAGTATAACATGTTTTAATTAAAATGAAATGAAATACTTAGGTTAACATATGTATTATTATTATTAATAATATAACCTAAGTCATGTCTAAATTAATTAATTATAGGCATGTTTTAAATAATTAATTAATTATAACTTATAACATAAAATACTTAGGTTAAATTAATATCATGCTAAATTAATAATTAGAATAACCTAAGTCATGATTTAATTAATATCTCATGTGATTAATTAATTTATATCCTAAGTTCATGAATCATAAAAATTAACATGAAGCATAAATCATGATTTAACCAACGAACCATGAATCGGGCATGAACTCGACACCGTACCCCGAGCCAAACTCGGGGCACGTGTGCCCCCTTGCTGCCGTGGGTCCCACATGAGCCAACCAAGACCAAAAATGGTCTTGGTGGTGGCGGTAATAAGCAAACCAAACCCCCCCCTCGGGTTTGTTTTGCTAGGCGGCTAAAACAAACACCCTTTTTATATCATTCTTTGATTTTAATTTATACCAAAACATGTTAGATCAATGTTTAATTATCATGTTTAAATAAGAAAACAATAACATATTCATGAACATAAGCAAAGATTCAAAAGAATTAAAAAGAAGGGTTTAAAAAGGTATACCACTATGTAGCTTGGAAAAGGATGAACAAACACTGATTATAGCAATAGTTTTTAAGATCAAAATCAACCAATCACCCTCCTATGGTGATGCTAAGGTGGCGGCACAAAGAGAGAACAAGGAGGAGGAGAGAAAACTCTTTTAGGGTTTTTGTGTTTATTTCTTGAAAGTGAAAAATGAAAACATATTTTTACCATAACCCCCCCCCCTTTACTTGTAAAAGTCCATGGGCTAAGCCCACCTTGGTATATGTGCCGTGGGTATGGGGGCCCCACATGGGGTACCCGTACCTTTCTCGTGTCCCGATGTTTCGTGTTTGTTCGTGGTTAAACGTGCTCGTGTTTAAAGTGTTTCTGTTTATTTTATCATGTCGTTTATCGTAATTTTAACGCTCGTAACTATATTATATGTATTTACGTAATTATTCTAGTTCGTATTTTAAATGGTGATCATGATTTAGTTATGTTCACGTGACATATTTATTAACTGTTTATCATGAGTTCGTACGTAATCGATACTTGTCATGTCATACACGTATGCACTTGCTTGATTATTAGCACATGAATGTGATCAATACTAAATGAGGTAAGTTTTAATCTAGGACGTACGATCTTAAGGGCACTATTCATGGTAAAAGCATGCGGGTTTTACAATTCTCCCCCCCTAAAAAGAATAATTCGTCCCCGAATTATAGATAAAGTAAGCTGAAAAGAAGTAACATACCCGAACTCAAAATATGAAGTGAGGGTAAGAAGCCCGGATAGACTCCTCTGTTTCCCAAGTGGCCTCCCGCTCGGTATGGTCCCTCCAAAGGATTTTGACGAAAGGAATCGTCTTCCTTCTCATGACTCGTTCTTGCCTGTCGAGTACTCGTTCGGGTTCTTCTATAAAAGTGAGATCTTCACGTATCTGTTCCAGTGGATACTGAACCATGTGAAGGGGATGATAATTGTACCCTCTGAGTAAGGACACATGGAACACGTTATGCACGTGCGAAAGCTGAGGAGGTAACGCCAATCGGTAAGATACTTCACCGATTCGTTCAATGATATCAAAAGGTCCGATGAAACGAGGACTGAGTTTTCCTTTGATCCCGAAGCGTTTAACACCACGTGCCGGCGAAACCTTGAGGAAGACGTGATCTCCCACATTAAAATGTATGTCCCTACGATGCTTATCGGCGTAACTCTTCTGACGTGACCGTGCTTCTTGCAACTTCTGTTTAGCTACCTCAATCTTCTCATTGGTCATTTCTATAATCTCTGGTCCTTCGAGTGTTCGCTCTCCCACTTGATCCCAGCAAGTTGGAGCGCGACACTTTCTGCCATACAACATTTCGAAAGGAGCACATTTGATACTTGCGTGCCAGCTGTTGTTGTATGCAAACTCGACCAAACAGATGTAATTGTCCCAATCACCTGTCCATGCCAACGCACACGACCTTAACATATCTTCCAATGTCTGAATTGTTCGCTCCGACTGTCCGTCCGTTTGAGGATGGAAGGCTGTACTCAGCTTAAGTTGTGTACCCCAAGCTTTTTGCAGACCTTTCCAGAATCGCGACGTGAAACGAGGATCTCTGTCTGAGACGATGCTGGAGGGAGTGCCATGGAGTCTCATGATCTCCCTTCTGTAAGTATCTGCGAGTTTACTTACCGGATCTTCCTTGCGTATCGGTAAGAAATGAGCTGATTTGGTGAGTCGATCAACAATGACCCAAATAGCATCGTGCTTCTTCTTGGTAGGCGGAAGACCGGTAACAAAATCCATGGTGATTTTGTCCCACTTCCACTCTGGAATATCCAACGGTTGAAGGAGACCGCCCGATCGCTGATGTTCGATCTTAACCTGCTGGCAGGTAAGACATTTGGAGACATAAGTGGCTACATCCTGTTTCATACCACTCCACCAAAAGTGATGTCTGATGTCATGGTACATTTTTGTCGACCCAGGATGTATAGAAAATGGGGAGCTGTGAGCTTCAGCTAACAATGCTTACCGGAGTTCTTGATTGTCAGGAACACAAAGTCTCGTGCCCTGCCAAACGATACCGTCTGCGTCCATTCTGAATTCTGTCTGCTTCTCCAAATTCTGAATTATCGCCCAAATCTCTCCATCATCCTTTTGCGCTTCCTTGATCCTAGTCAGTAACTCAGGTTCTACTCTAAGATTCGCCCAGTATCCGTGCTGCCCACGTACCATGATTTCGATGTCTAGCCGCTCCAAGTCTCTTATGTTTTGTTCCTTGATCTCAATGACGTTGATCATTCCGGACTTTCTGCTGAGTGCATCTGCTACTACATTAGCTTTCCCGGGATGATACTGTAGGTTAATATCATAATCCTTCAACAGTTCCAACCATCTCCTTTGTCTCATGTTCAATTCTCGCTGTGTGAAGATATACTTCAAGCTCTTGTGATCCGTGAAAATGTCGCATGATTCTCCGTATAAGTAATGCCTCCATATCTTCAATGCGAACACCACTGCAGCAAGTTCCAGGTCATGCGTAGGGTAGTTTTCTTCATAGGGCTTAAGCTGCCGTGAAGCATACGCGATCACTTTCCCATGTTGCATGAGAACACAGCCCAGTCCCTTCCCCGATGCATCGCTATAGATCTGAAATCCACCTGTACCAGATGGGAGAGTAAGAATAGGTGCAGATACTAACTTCTGCTTTAGGTCTTCGAAGCTCTTCTCTCGATCTTCCGTCCAGACGAATTTCTCTCCTTTTCGCATCAGTTTGGTGAGAGGTAGTGCCAAGCGGGAAAAGTTCTCCACGAATCTGCGATAATATCCAGCTAAGCCTAAGAAACTGCGGACTTCTGTCGCCGACGTTGGTCTTGGCCATTTAGTGATAGCCTCAACCTTCGCTGGGTCCATAGTGATCCCTTCTGCTGATACAATGTGACCTAAGAATGCCACCTTGTTTAACCAGAACTCACACTTGGAGAATTTCGCATACAGCTGTTTCTGACGAAGAATCTGTAGTACCGTACGAAGATGGTCTTCGTGTTCCTCCGTGGACTTTGAGAAAATCAGGATGTCATCGATGAATACAATGACAAATTTATCAAGGAATTCATGGAAGATTCTGTTCATCAGATCCATGAATACTGCTGGAGCGTTAGTCAGGCCGAATGGCATGACCACAAACTCATAATGGCCGTAGCGGGTACGAAAAGCAGTCTTAGCAATGTCCTGCTCTTTAACCCTCAGCTGATGGTAGCCTGACCTTAGATCGATCTTTGAGAAGTGTTTGGCTCCTTGAAGTTGGTCAAACAGATCGTCTATACGTGGCAGTGGATATCTATTGCGGATGGTAATCTTATTAAGTTCACGGTAGTCAATGCAAAGTCGCATGCTGCCGTCCTTCTTCTTAACGAACAAGACCGGTGCGCCCCATGGAGATGCGCTTGGTCTAATGAACCCTCGTTCAAGAAGTTCCTGCAGTTGGTCCTTCAGTTCTTTTAGCTCTATGGGAGCCATACGATACGGAGCCTTAGAGATTGGCTCAGCTCTTGGAACAAGGTCGATGTTGAACTCCACTTCTCTTGCAGGTGGTATGCCTGGAAGTTCATCTGGGAAGACGTCTTGAAATTCCGAAACTACTGGTTGATCCTGAATCGATGGGGATTCAGCATCGATGTCGTGAACCGTAGCTAGATAACCTTCGCAGCCATGTGACAGTAATGCACGTGCTTGCAAGGTAGATATCACTTGTACAGACCGTCCAGGTATGAACCCGTTATGAATGTACTCAGGTGCATTAATGTCGCCGAAGATCACCCGATATGAGTGGCAGTCTATGGTAGCATGGTGCTTGGATAGCCAGTCCATGCCGAGAATCATATCGAACTCAATCATGTCTAGGGGAAGTGCATCTACTGCACGAACTTTATCGTCAAACTCTAGAGGAAGACTCTTGTATACATGAGTTATTAATACAGAGTCCCTCAAGGGCGTGGAAATGGTAAGCCTATTTTCTAATGGCAAGGGAAGTGTCCTGATGTTCTTAGCATAAGTAGTAGAAATAACTGAATGAGTGGCACCCGTGTCGAAAAGAACACATGCAGCCTGGCCGTACATATACAAAATTCCAGTAATGGTACCTGTAGATTTATTTGCCTGATCGCGCGATGTCGTGTAGACACGCCCAGTGGTAGGAGGCGGTATAGTATCAGCATGACCCGAAGTACCCTCCATTTCACCCTTACGGCAATCTCTCATACGATGGCCAGGGAGGCCGCACTTGTAGCACGCGTCGGAATCACGACGACATGGGCCAGGGTGTCTGCGATGGCAAGTATTGCAAAGAGGATGAGTGAATCCTCCAGCAGGAGTCCTTGCTTGCTGAGGGCCTGCTGATGACAAAACGTGTTAAGAATAAAGTATATGCACGAGTATAGGACGTAAGCGTCATAAGATGTTTACCAGTGTTAGCTGAACGGTTAGGCTGAGAACCCCTGTGGTTCTGGTCCTTCCCGTTACCGTGGTTCCTGGTAGAGGTTAATATAGTGTCAGCATGAGAGATATAACATGAAATCATAATAAGATGCGTAAATAGTAGGACCTGCTGTTGTTGGAGTGTCCCGCATTGTTACGGTAATTATCATTACCGTTGCGCCTTTCCACAACAGAACGGTCGTTATTGTGACCGTTTCCTTTGGGCTGATGAGGCTGCTGCTGGGTAGCCAGCTGAGACCGGTCCCCATTTTTCTGCCTGGAAGATACAGTTTAAGAGATGATTATAGAACATATAATGATAGGATGCGGTCTGGTTAACGCTAGAACACGAAATGTTTTACCTCTTGTCGGGTCTTTCAGCTTCCCCGAACTCATCTCGTTCCTGCAACATCTCAAGCTTCCTTGCTGCGTCGGCCACTTGTGCTACTGTATTGAACGTAGCACATACCAGATTGTTCGCGACCGAGGTGCGAAGTGCCCACCTAAAGTGGTGTGCCTGCTCCTCAGGAGTACCAGCTGCTGCTCCTAGAAAACCAGCTAGGCGAAGAAAGCGCTGCATGAATTCGTTGCTATTCTCGCCCGCTCTCTGACGTATCCCATGGTATTCACGCTTGAGTTTGTCCTGCTCTGCCTTAGGAAAGAACTGCTCCATCACTCTCTCCTTGAATTGGGCCCATGTCAAACCAGCGACCCAATCATCACCTCCTTCTGACTACGTCAAAGCTAGCCACCAGTTGAGTACATCGCCTTCAAACCGGTAGCATGCCAATCTCGCCTTGAAGGCGGGGTCACATCCCATAGCATTGAAGATTTTCTCAATGTGAGTCAACCAGCTTTCAGCATCGCTGGGGCTATCAGTCTTTTCAAAAGCTCTAGGACGGAGCTTGTTAAATCTTTCCAACCGTACTGCTAGTGTCACTGGGGGAGGAAGAGGAGGAGGTGCCTGATTCTGCTGCTGCTGATTGTTGGCAGCTTGGACTTCAGCACGAATGTCATTCCTCAGTTGAGGAAGTAAGGCTTGCATGGCAGCCTGAATTGCAGCATTGAGCTGCTCTTGCTCGCGTGTGAGAACCATCTGACAGTATAACATAACATATGATTAACAGTTCAAACATAAAATATAACTTGTATATATACATAAAAAAAATTTATGCTAAAAAAAATTTCACGAGAAAAATTTATGCAAGAAAATCTTTATATGAATGCATGATGCGGTTTTATGAAAACTTTTGATGCTCGAGAGTGAACGCCTCTGGTCAGTTCACTCAAAATAAAAGACATATCGAGGGGACGCCTATGGGTCGGTCCCAAATCTAAAAGTTTCGATAAAACACATGCGACTAAATAGGGCCAGTCCTGTACCAACCATTACTTAGTCAAAAACCCTGTAACAATGACATGTATATGTATGCTTAAAAATGATGAATGCATGAAAACAACTGTCAGTTCTAGGAAGACCGTAGTGACTACCCACTAATCACAGGTCATATTTGAGAGCCTACAGGTCGAAACCTTGGCTCTGATACCATAATTGTAACACCCCATTTTGGAAATGGAATATTACGCATAATCATGGCGTGTCATCAAAGCATACAAGGATAAATGTCTAAGCATTATTTGACCATAGAAGGGAAATACCGGAATCAAACATCGGTAACCCCAAAGTAGAGCTCATCACACACAAACATAAATACTGTAAAAGGAAAGGACGAAACAATGTCCATAGCAACTGTATTAAAGTAAAGGAAATGCATAAAGTAAGAAAGACAGTAGAGCTTCCAATCCATATGCACGTACATTTGAGATCTACGAGCGTCCCTGAGTACCTGCCGTTTTGGGAACATGAAAAGGATATCGGCTGAGCAAGACGCTCAGTGCACGGATGTACAATATAGCATGAAATAGGATAAACATGTAACATATAACAGTGGAAGACTAAGTTCTGAGTAAACTGGTTAAGTATTAAGAAAACTGGTTTTATAGTTTGAAAAGCCTTATGTTTATCTTATGAAAACTGTTTTAACATAAATATACCATAGCCCATATAGGTCATGAAAAGGTCACGAGCATGAATACTTGGAGGGGTGACCTCATCATGCTGATTAGAGGGGATGCCTCTAATCAATATACTGGTTTGGGTAGGAGGGATCAACTCCTTGTGAAGGGTGCAAGGCACACACCACATTCACCATGATAAACTGAATAAAACATGTAACTAGGATGCACCCATACGCCCCACCTGATATAATAATATGGCCAAAACTGAAAAGGGACGCCACGAGCAATCACTCCGCCGTGGGGAAGTCATAACATTGGTGCCTCCAATGTTATGGTTATGGTACCTCCATAACTAGGTGAAACTGGTCATGCTTGTATATGGCTATAGATTATGCTAATTAAACATAAGCAATTCAAAACAATAAAACAAATACTGGGAAAACAGTTGGCTGCATACGGGGAAATCCTAATAAGGAAAGAATGTCCATACTGAAAGGACGGGAATCCGTACCTCAAGTCCAGTGAATGAACGGAAGAAAGACTCCTACTTCTGGATCACTAACGCTACATGAATACACACGTGTATAAGTATCGATTCACTAATTACGTACTGGGTTTTATGTCTCATTTTAGCTGACTTGGTATGTTTTAGGTCATGGTTCACTGTTTAGAGCCTTAAACTGTGTTTATCTTGTATTCTGATTAATCCGTTTAAGTATTACTGGTATTTCATGTATTATTATACTTACTGTGTAATAATAAGTAACTTTCCAAAAATAGCAGGTTTCCAAAAATAGAAAGTTTCCAAAAATAGAAAGTTTCCAAAAATAGAAAGTTTCCAAAAATAGAAAGTTTCCAAAAATAGAAAGTTTCCAAAAATAGAAAGTTTCCAAAAATAGAAAGTTTCCTAAAATAGAATTTACTGCTTAAAATAAATTAGTTTCTAAAAATAGAAAGTTTCCAAAAAAATAGATCAGCTGCCTTAATTAAATAAGTTTCCATATATAGAAGGTTTCCATAATTAGATTAGCTGCCTGAAATAGATAGATTTCCATATATAGAAGGTTTCCATAATTAGATTAGTTGCCTTATTTAATTAAGTTTCTATAAATAGAAGTTTCCATATTTAGAATTAAGCTCGTTACATAAGCTAACATATAAGTCTAAGTGTTTATAAGCTTGTTTCTTAAGTCATATGATATAGTATATAGTTTAATTATTATTTCATGTATTTTAATTAAACTATAGGTTAAGCATTTTAATTAAAGTATAACATGTTTTAATTAAAATGAAATGAAATACTTAGGTTAACATATGTATTATTATTATTATTAATAATATAACCTAAGTCATGTCTAAATTAATTAATTATAGGCATGTTTTAAATAATTAATTAATTATAACTTATAACATAAAATACTTAGGTTAAATTAATATCATACTAAATTAATAATTAGAATAACCTAAGTCATGATTTAATTAATATCTCATGTGATTAATTAATTTATATCCTAAGTTCATGAATCATAAAAATTAACATGAAGCATAAATCATGATTTAACCAACGAACCATGAATCGGGCATGAACTCGACACCGTACCCCGAGCCAAACTTGGGGCACGTGTGCCCCCTTGCTGCCGTGGGTCCCACATGAGCCAACCAAGACCAAAAATGGTCTTGGTGGTGGCGGCAATAAGCAAACCAAACCCCCCCCCCCTCGGGTTTGTTTTGCTAGGCGGCTAAAACAAACACCCTTTTTATATCATTCTTTGATTTTAATTTATACCAAAACATGTTAGATCAATGTTTAATTATCATGTTTAAATAAGAAAACAATAACATATTCATGAACATAAACAAAGATTCAAAAGAATTAAAAAGAAGGGTTTAAAAAGGTATACCACTATGTAGCTTGGAAAAGGATGAACAAACACTGATTATAGCAATAGTTTTTAAGATCAAAATCAACCAATCACCCTCCTATGGTGATGCTAAGGTGGCGGCACAAAGAGAGAACAAGGAGGAGGAGAGAAAACTCTTTTAGGTTTTTTGTGTTTATTTCTTGAAAGTGAAAAATGAAAACATATTTTTACCATAACCCCCCCTTTACTTGTAAAAGTCCATGGGCTAAGCCCACCTTGGTATATGTGCCGTGGGTATGGGGGCCCCACATGGGGTACCCGTACCTTTCTCGTGTCCCGATGTTTCGTGTTTGTTCGTGGTTAAACGTGCTCGTGTTTAAAGTGTTTCTGTTTATTTTATCATGTCGTTTATCGTAATTTTAACGCTCGTAACTATATTATATGTATTTACGTAATTATTCTAGTTTGTATTTTAAATGGTGATCATGATTTAGTTATGTTCACGTGACATATTTATTAACTGTTTATCATGAGTTCGTACGTAATCGATACTTGTCATGTCATACACGTATGCACTTGCTTGATTATTAGCACATGAATGTGATCAATACTAAATGAGGTAAGTTTTAATCTAGGACGTACGATCTTAAGGGCACTATTCATGGTAAAAGCATGCGGGTTTTACATTACACGTATCATGGATCACGATATGGGTGCTCAAATTACACTCACCATATCTCCACGTATCACGTTCAAAAATTTTCACGTATCACGTTCAAAAATTTTCATGTACTACGTTTCTTTATGTCTCGCGCATCGTTGCTAATTATCGGTTAAGTTAGAGTGTTTTGCACGACGTTTCAGTTGCCCTTATACTTTAATTCTTATTCCCTCGATCAAATTTAGGGGATCTACCTTACGTTGATAACCAAGAACTTCTCCATATTCCAAGTCAAGGTCAGGAGGACGAAGATTTAACGTTCGTGTCAATATCTTGTGAAGGAACCGTTCCAAGAGGGAAGCCACTTGGAAACGGACAAGTTCATCCGGACTTCTTATCCGTTTTTCTCTTATCAATTAGATATGTCCTTTCAGTCACGTCACGTTACGTGTCCTTTCAGGACATGTCACGTTCCACGTTCCTTCTACCATGTCACCTGCTCGTTCACTTATCTTACATACCCTCTGAGTTTGATTCGGGTATGTTTCTCTTTCAGTTTACGTTATCTATAATTCAGGGACGAACTATTCTTTTTAGGGGGAAGAGTTGTAAAACCCGCATGCTTTTACCATGAATAGTACCCTTTAGATCGTGCGTAGAAGATTAAAACTTTCCTTTTATAGTATGTTTACGATTACGTATAAGAATTTCCAGTATTACGTACGTGTTAGAACACGATAAGTCTTTATTACGTATGAACACACGATAATTATTCCAATAATAATTATAAACACGAACATACGATCATGGAATCATGAACGTAATTTAATCACGAGATAATATTATTTACGTATATATTTATTACGAACACGAATGAATATATTAAGTCACGATCAATAATTAATTAGAACACATAAAACACGAACACGATAAAACACGAACACACACTATAATTTTTAGACTCGAGAAATGTTCTGGTTACCCTTGTGGGCCCCATAACCATGAAATTAGGAAGAAGAAATGGGCTTAGCCCATGCAAAATTTAGCTAACTTGGAAAAAGGAGGAAAACATGTTTCATTTTTTACAAAAATTAGAAAACAAAGAAAACACTAATCCTCCTTCTTCCTCTTCTTTTGGCCGCCACCTATAAACACCATGAAGGGGTGTTCGGGTTGATTTTGATCTTGGAAATTATGCAAGGATTCGTGTGTGTTCGTCCTTATTTGATCCACGTATTCGGTATAGCTTTTTAACCCTTTTCTTTTATGTTTGATTTTAACTTATCACATAAAATCATGATGTTTTTAAAAAACTAATTAAAAACAATTATTAAAACATGTCTATGATCATGGGGTAAATCAAAACAAGGGTTTTTAGGGGTGTTTGTGATAGCCGACGCCTAACTGAACCCCTAAGGGGTCTCGGCTTGGTTTATTATCCACCACCGAGACCATATGGTCTCGGTATGGTGATGATGATGGTCACGGCAGAAGCAACAAGGGGTAACCCCGACCTTGGTTCGGGGTATGGTGTTGATTTCGGGTCCGGTTCATGGTTTCTAGTTACGGGTCCGGTTCATATATTATTTTAAAGTTTATGATTTTAATAGTTATATGTTAAAATTAAATTAATAAAACATGATATGATTAATTTAATTAACATGACTTAGGTTATAAATTTAATTATTAGATCATGAATTTTAACCTAAGTATTTATATTTAACTAGACTTTATAATTAATTAATTATTAAAAACCATGACTATAATTAATTAATTAACATGACTTAGGTTATATTATTAGTAATTAATAATACATGTTTTAACCTAAGTATTTTACTTTATTTATTAAAATCATGATATATTTAATTAAATACTTTTAACCTATAGTTTATTTAATTTACATGTAATAATTAATAAACTATACTTTATAACAACATGACTTAGAATAATAATCAGAAAACACTTAAGCTTATATAATTAGCTTATTTAACCAGCTTATATCTATTTATGGAAACTTTCTATTTTTAGAAACTTATTTAATTAAGGCAGTTAATCTATTTATGGAAACTTTCTATTTTTAGAAACTTATCTATTTTAGGCAGTAATTCTATTTTTGAAAACATTCTATTTTTGGAAACTTTCTATTTTTGGAAACTTTCTATTTTTAGAAACTTACTACTTTCGAGACTTTCTATTTTTGGAAACTTTCTATTTTTGGTAACTTTCTGTTTTTGGAAACTTTCTATTTTAGGAAACCTGCTATTTTTAGAAAGTTACTTATTATTACACAACAAGTATAATAATACATGAAATACAAGTAATATTTAATCAGAATAGACAGAATATTAGATAAACACAGTATTAAGCTTAAAACAGTAAAACATGACATAAACATATAAAATAAGCTAAGACATGATATAAAACCAGTTACGTATTCAGTAATCAGATACTTATACACGTATGTATTTATGTAGCATTAGTGATACCGAAGTAGGACTCTCTTCCGTTCGTCTACTTCGTTCACTGGACATAAGGTACGGATTCCCGTCCTTTCAGTATGGACATTCTTTCCTTATTAGGATTCCCCGTATGCAGCCAACTGTTTTCCCGTAGTATAAGTTTATATGTTTGATTGCTTAAGTTTAATTTAGAATACCTGAAGCCATATACATGCATGACCAGTTTCACCTAGTTATGGAGGTACCATAACCATAACACTAGAGGCACTTGTGTTATGACTTCCCCACGGCGGAGTGATTGCTCGTGGCGTACCTTCAGCTTTTGGCCATATTATTATATTTATCACGT
Source organism: Glebionis coronaria (assembly GCA_025667525.1). Taxonomy (NCBI): domain Eukaryota; kingdom Viridiplantae; phylum Streptophyta; class Magnoliopsida; order Asterales; family Asteraceae; genus Glebionis; species Glebionis coronaria. The sequence goes on from CM046874.1 coordinate 597,972,344, forward strand.
GGGGCGTATGGGTGCATCCTAGTTACATGTTTTCAGTAGATTACTCAGTGTGAATGTGGTGTGTGCCTTGTATCCTTCACAAGGAGCTGATCCCTCGTACCCAAAACCAGTATATTAAATTAGAGGCAGCCCCTCTAATTTGCATGATGAGGTCACCCCTCCAATAATTTATGCACGATGGATTTTCATGACCTATATTGGCTAATGGTAAAATATGTTAAATAGTTTTTACAAGATAAACATAAGGCTTTTCAAACTATAAAACCAGTTTTACTAAGACTTAACCGGGTTATCCAGGACTTAGTTTCCTCCGCTGTTATATGCTTATATGCTTATATCATTCATGCTTTATTTGTACATCCATGCACTGAGCGTTTTGCTCAGCCGTTACTTTCCTTTCCATGTCCCAAAACGGCAGGTACCCAAGGACCGACTCGAGCATTTGGAGGACATGCATAGGATGGAAGCTGCCATAGACTTCGTCTCCTTTTTCCTTTATATACTTATGCTCGTTTAGTCTTTCATTCATTTCTTTTGCTTTATTATGTTTTGGGCTTATGTTGGGAACCGATGTTTGATTCCGGTTAACCCTATGGTCATGTATGTTTTAGTACATATTACCTTGCATGCTTTGATGACGCGCCATAATCACGCGTGACATTCCATTTATCAAAATGGGGTGTTACAATTATGGTATCAGAGCCAAGGTTTCGACCTGTAGGCTCTAAAACTCGACCTGTGACTAGTGGGTAGTCACCATGAGCTTCCTAAGCCAACGTTTGTTATTCCACGTATTGATGTTTTCAGCGCATTGTTGTTTTAACCATGATGTTTTCAGCACCTTGAGGTTTTAACCTTGATGTTTTCACCGATATTGTATTACTAATATGGATGGACAACCGTCATTCATATTTAGTTATGTGTCATTGTTTAATGCATAATGTTCCTCGTGAACTATGTCTATGTGGAATGAAACCCAGTAGTTCATAATTAGTCACATAAATCATTTTTTTGATAAGTTTTGACAGATGAGTTTCATTTATTTATGTTTCATGTATCATTGTTGCACGAATTATAACTAAGTAATGGTTGGTACAGGACTGGCCCTATTTAGTCGCATGTGCTTTTATCGAAACTTTTAACTTTGGGACCGACCCATAGGCGTCCCCTCGCCATGTCTTTTGTTTTGGGACCAACCCATAGGCGTCCCCTCGCACATATAAAGGTTTTTATAAACTACATTACGCATTCATGCACTGTTTTTCATGCATAAAATTTTTCTCATGATTTATTGCCATAAATTTTTTTATTTTTTTGTCCCCTCATAAGTTACTGTATTTTTATGTCAAGTATGTTTTCATACTGTCATTGTTAACTTCAGTTTCATGCTGATTATGTTATACACTCCTTCATGATAGATTGTTTCATTTTTCTTCATGATAATTCCGTCTTCATGTTGATTACGTCTTACGCCTCTTTTGTTATTTAAGCTTTTATGCAAGACATTGTTGGATTTCATTGAATCCTGCTTCCATGATAGTCATGGTTGGTTTCCGTTGATCATGATGTCAGGCAAATCATCGTTGAATTTTGTGTAACCACACTTTAAACGTTTCTCGATATAACCAGAATGATGTCTATGTTAATACTTCCAGGTTATCATGATGGTTTTTCCTAACCGTCTAACCGGTATACCTTCCTTAAATCATGACAAATGATCGAGCCCATACCGATCATTTCATGTGCATTCCGTGTGTACTCCATGTACCGTATTCCATGTGTATTTCACATACCTTAATGCATGTGTATTTCACTTGCAATACTTCACGAGTATTCGCTAGTCGATTCTAAATCATCTCAGGCGTATGTTCACTTGTTGATATTCTACAAGATTGCCGATGCCGCTCATAACTTGGAGATGTTACTAAAGGTTGATGCTGCTGATGTTTGGAGAAGCTACGAGATGCGGGCGCTGTTCACAACCTGGAGATCCTACAAGACGAAGACAAAGGCGTCAGAGCAAAGCTATTGGACGAGAAGATACTTCACCATCAGACAATTTTCATCAATCATTGTCCCAATCCTTAGTTACATGTCACATGTCATTCAGTTGTCGTTTCAGTCATATGAGTGCAAACCGGTACCAGCCGGCCACTCAGCAGAATAGTTACATGAATCACAGTCATGAGAATGACCATCATGGAACTGACAGACAGGATGATAGTAACCACTACTATGACAACAACTATCCTAGAAATCGCAACCGAGGCTCCGACCGCGGACGTGATCAGACATACAAATGATCAGTAGTCCAACCGATCCGCCGATTCTGGCATATTAACCTAATATTTTCGTTCTATTTTTTCACGTCTCGAGACACATGTCAAGACATCAGTCAAGACACATGTCTCACGTATACTTTCTGAAGACACATGTCAAGACACCAGTCAAGACATATGTCATGCTTATATTTCCAAGACACGAGTCAAGACACATGACTCACGTCTAATTATGGAACATTTCTAAGAAATTCAGGGTACCCTCCCAGGGTATATCCATTTCATTATGCCATGTATTAATCAGGCCACAAGAATTTCAGTACCATCACCGGTGTATCAGTAAGGTCAATCACGTTCGTTGGACGACACTTTCCTTTCTTGCACCTATATTTCATATGATTCATGACCATTAAGAACGCCTTTCGTATTCCCACGTATACGAAGGTTTTCCTTCAGCTTAATGATGAGATCCAAGCTGCTAACGCCTCGTACAGACACGAGTTGAATTTTATCCTAATTATGGACTATGAACAGCACACCATGCTACGATTCATAATTATGTACAGTAATGTTCAGGCTCCTGAATACATTCAGCTTGATTTTCCATCAGGAAAATCTGTACAAATTATATATGCTTACAAGCATGTGCGTTGTTAGCCATGATCGCTAAAATTTTCTAGCTGTCAGTTGATTATTCCAAGATCTTCCCATACATTCCAAAAGAACCTACAAGGAGAAGGACGGTACCATGAGATTATGTGTCGACTACCGTTGACTTAAACAAATCACCATTCATGACCGTTATTCTCCTCCACGTATTGACAACATGTCCAATCGACCTTATTGTGTTAATCACTTTTCCAAGATCGAACTCATGATCATGCTGCCAACAGTGACGAGTGAAAGAGCAGGACATGTCCATGACTGCTATTCGTACACGACTCGGACATGCTAGATTTATGATTTTGAATTAGTCTCATCAATGCTCTAACGACATTATAAGAATGAGTTTCCATGAACTCATAGCAAATTCATCAGTGTTTTCATTGAGGATAACCTGATTTCCTCTAAGCCTAGAAAAGAACAGGAAGACTGTATCTGCACTATGTTGCAAATTCAATGACAAGAGAAATTTTACCCTGGAAATTATTCCAATATTAATTCTGTTTGATTACAGTGACACGCTGAATCACATGGTTTTCTACGGTTAATCTTACCATGACTCAGCTTATGCGTAAAGGAGAGAACCCTACACTACATTAGGTGTTCTAGAAAATCCTACGCTAGGAGAAGTCTAGATTCAGAGACTCAGAGTTTCGCAAACTCCTATGTATCAAGTTCTACGAAGCAAGATACAGTTACGTTCATATCTAGGTACCTGACATACTAACAGGTTAAGATAGGACACCAACAGACTGGGATGTTTTCATCATCTGAAATTGTGAATTGAAATGGGACAAGATCTCCACGGATTTTGGTTACCAGTTTAACGTAAACTCAGAGAAGCATGATGCTATCTGGTTTATTGCAAACAGTTTGATCAAGTCTGCAGAATCCTTACATCCGTAAGGATTTTAGAACCAACAGATTGATCGGACATGTTTCAGCCAAGGCTCATCCGATCACTTGGCAATCCCTCAGTTATCGGGTCAAACAAAGATTCGCAATTGTGCTCCTTATTTACTTCACGTCTTCATTCTATATCCATGACTTGCTTTCGCGCTCGCGTTCATGACATTATTCACGTTCATGATGGTATCTCGGCTTACGATTTTACGTTCATTTTTCTCATTCTGGGAAGGTTTTCAAGAACTTAAGAAACCAGACCCAAGTTTAGTATAACTCCCTATCCTCAGATAGACGTTTCACGTCATATTCCATGTCTTACCTTGTAGTGTTTGGCGTTACCGCCATTATATTCTATGTTCACGATATGTTTCACATGTCATGTTCATTCCACGTTCCCCATATCACGATCAAGATATGTTACACGTATCATGGATCACGATATGGGTGCTCAAATCACACTCACCATATCTCCACGCATCACGTTCAAAATTTTTCACGTATCACGTTCAAAATTTTTCACATACTACGTTTCTTTATGTCTCGCGCATCGTTGCTAATTATCGATTAAGTTAGAGTGTTTTGCACGACGTTTCAGTTGCCCTTATACTTTAATTCTTATTCCCTCGATCAAATTTAGTGGATCTACCTTACGTTGATAACCAAGAACTTCTTCGTATTCCAAGTCAAGGTCAGGAGGACCAAGATTTAACGTTCGTGTCAAGATCTTGGGAAGGAACCGTTTCAAGAGGGAAGCCACTTGGAAACGGAAAAGTTCATTCAGACTTCTTATCCGTTTTTCTCTTATCAATTAGATATGTCCTTTCAGTCACGTCACGTTACATGTCCTTTCAAGACATGTCACGTTCCACGTTCCTTCTACCATGTCACCTGCTCGTTCATTTATCTTACATACCCTCTCAGTTTGATTCGGGTATGTTTCTCTTTCAGTTTACGTTATCTATAATTCGGGGACGAATTATTCTTTTTAGGGGGGAAGAGTTGTAAAACCCGCATGCTTTTACCATGAATAGTACCCTTTAGATCGTACGTATAAGATTAAAACTTTCCTTTTATAGTATGTTTACGTTTACGTATAAGAATTTCGAGTATTACGTACGTGTTAGAACACGATAAGTATTTATTACGTATGAACACACGATAATTATTCCAATAATAATTATAAACACGAACATACGATCATGAAATCATGAACGTAATTTAATCACGAGATAATATTATTTACGTATATATATTTATTACGAACACGAATAAATATATTAAGACACGATCAATAATTAATTAGAACACATAAAACACGAACACACACTATAATTTTTAGACTCGAGAAATGTTCGGGTTACCCATGTGGGCCCCATAACCACGAAATTAGGAAGAAGAAATGGGCTTAGCCCATGCAAAATTTAGCTAACTTGGAAAAAGGAGGAAAACATGTTTCATTTTTTATAAAAAATAGAAAACAAAGAAAACCCTAATCCTCCTTCTTCCTCTTCTTTTGGCCGCCACCTATAAACACCATGAAGGGGTGTTCGGGTTGATTTTGATCTTGGAATTTATGCAAGGATTCGTGTGTATTCGTCCTTATTTGATCCACGTATTCGGTATAGCTTTTTAACCCTTTTCTTTTATGTCTGATTTTAACTTCTCACATAAAATCATGATGTTTTTAAAAAACTAACTAAAAACAATTATTAAAACATGTCTATGATCATGGGGTAAAGCAAAACAAGGGTTTTGAGGGGTGTTTGTGATAGCCGACGCCTAACCGAACCCCTAAGGGGTCTCGGCTTGGTTTATTATCCACCACCGAGACCATATGGTCTCGGTATGGTGATGATGATGGTCACGGCAGCAGCAACAAGGGGTAACCCCGACCTTGGTTCGGGGTATGGTGTTGATTTCGGGTCCGGTTCATGGTTTCTAGTTACGGGTCCGGTTCATATAATTAATTAATTATTAAAAACCATGACTATAATTAATTAATTAACATGACTTAGGTTATATTATTAGTAATTAATAATACATGTTTTAACCTAAGTATTTTAACTTATTTAATTAAAATCATGATATATTTAATTAAATACTTTTGACCTATAGTTTATTTAAATTACATGTAATAATTAATAAACTATACTTTATAACAACATGACTTAGAATAATAATTAGAAAACACTTAAGCTTATATAATTAGCTTATTTAACCAGCTTATATTTATTTATGGAAACTTTCTATTTTTAGAAACTTATTTAGTTAAGGCAGCTAATCTATTTATGGAAACTTTCTAATTTTAGAAACTTATCTATTTTAAGCAGTAACTCTATTTTTGGAAACTTTCTACTTTTGGAAACTTTCTATTTTTGGAAACTTTCTATTTTTGGAAACTTTCTATTTTTGCAAACTTTCTATTTTTGGAAACTTTCTATTTTTGGTAACTTTCTATTTTTGGAAACTTTCTATTTTAGGAAACCTGCTATTTTTAGAAAGTTACTTATTATTACACAACAAGTATAATAATACATGAAATCCAAGTAATATTTAATCAGAATAGACAGAATATTAGATAAACACAGTATTAAGCTTAAAACAGTAAAACATGACATAAACATATAAAATAAGCTAAGACATGATATAAAACCAGTTACGTATTCAGTAATCAGATACTTATACACGTATGTTTTTATGTAGTATTAGTGATACCGAAGTAGGACTCTCTTCCGTTCGTCTTCTTCGTTCACTTGACATAAGGTACGGATTCCCGTCCTTTCAGTATGGACATTCTTTCCTTATTAGGATTCCCCGTATGCAGCCAACTGTTTTCCCGTAGTATAAGTTTATATGTTTGATTGCTTATGTTTAATTTAGAATACCTGAAGCCATATACATGTATGACCAGTTTCACCTAGTTATGGAGGTACCATAACCATAACACTAGAGGCACTGGTGTTATGACTTCCCCACGGCTGAGTGATTGCTCGTGGCGTCCCTTCAGCTTTTGGCCATATTATTATATTTATCATGTGGGGCGTATGGGTGCATTATAGTTACATGTTTTTAGCAGATTACTCAGTGTGAATGTGGTGTGTGCCTTGCATCCTTCACAAGGAGCTGATCCCTCCTACCCAAAACCAGTATATTAAATTAGAGGCAGCCCCTCTAATTTGCATGATGAGGTCACCCCTCCAATTATTTATGCACGGTGGATTTTTATGACCTATATTGGCTAATGGTAAAATATGTTAAACAGTTTTTACAAGATAAACATAAGGTTTTTCAAACTATAAAACCAGTTTTACTAAGACTTAACCGGGTTATCCAGGACTTAGTTTCCTCCGCTGTTATATGCTTATATGCTTATATCATTCATGCTTTATTTGTACATCTGTGCACTGAGCGTTTTGCTCAGCCGTTACTTTCCTTTCCATGTCCCAAAACGGCAGGTACCCAAGGACCGACTCGAGCATTTGGAGGACATGCATAGGATGGAAGCTGCCATAGACTTCTTCTCCTTTTTCCTTCATATACTTATGCTTGTTTAGTCTTTCATTCAAATTTTTTGTTTTATTATATTTTGGGCTTATGTTGGGAACCGATGTTTGATTCCGGTTAACCCTATGGTCATGTATGTTTTAGTACATATTACCTTGCATGCTTTGATGACACGCCATAATCACGCGTGACATTCCATTTATCAAAATGGGGTGTTACAGAATATATGTACCTTGTGTCCAATAATGAGGATGAAAACGAAAGCAGATGAATTACTCCGACTTCACGATAACTACATAACAAAAAAGGGGCATGAATAAGTTGTCTGTTCACATATACTTACTGATTATTAGTTTAGTTGACGTATTCTTAACTTGTTTTACTTGTTCTTGTCTTGTTTTATTGTTTCATGTTTTATCATGTGATTCTTGGTGTTTCATGTGTTCTTGATTAGTGTATTTAATGTTTTATGTTTTATAGTACCTGTTGTATCATAATGAGTAACTTTCTAAAAATACCAGGTTTCTATATATAGTAACTTTCCAAAAAATAGAAAGTTTCCATAATTAGTAAGTTTCCAAAAATAGAAAGTTTATGTATTTAGTATGTTTCCATAAATAGCATGTTTCCATATTTAGTATGTTTCTATAAATAGTAATAAGCTTATTAAATATGTAAATGATATAAGTTTTAGTTTAATAAGCATATATTATAAGTCATGATTATTAAATATAATAATATAGTAAAGTTTATTAATAATAATACTTTAGTCTTAACATATGATTATTAATTAATAATATAATACATGATATTATAAGTAATTATTAATTAATCATATTACATGATTTATTAATTAAACTTTACCTTAATGATTAATGTATAATTAAATTAATAACATAATTTAATTTAATTAAATGTGATTAATTTAATTAAACCTTGGTTAAAATAACATGAATTAATTAAGCTAAGTTTCCTAATTAATTAAATGTGACATGAATAATCATACTGATAATTATTATAACTTAAAGTTTATAAAATGGCCATGTTGAATTACCATGATAATTATATTAATAATTATATCCTAAGTCTTGTTATTTATTAATTTTAATTAAACCATGTATTAAATAATAAAATTAATTAAAAAACATAACATAAGTTTATTTAGCAAAAAGTTTAGCCAAACACCCCTTGGTGTGTTCGGTTCTATCCGAGCTACACAAAGACCCACCGAGACCTTGGAGGTCTCGGTTTGCCTCGAACAACACAACAACACCACAGCCTTGCGGCTGTGGTTTGCTGTCCTGACCATCAGCAGCCACCGGCTGCAATGCCGGTGCCACTGCTGGCACGAAACTACCGCCGGCTCCAGCCGGGGTTCTCCCTACTGTGGCTAGCGTTCCCACCAAGAGCATCAAAGCTCTCGGTTGCCGCTGGTAACCAAACGCACCCACTGTTGGGCAGTTTGGAGTTGCGGCTGACCAAAAGAAACCACCACCAACCCCTTATAGTGTGCGTCTTGTCAAAACAAAGCACCACCGAGAGTCATGGGACTCTCGGTTTGCGTGCCCACGACAACTAACCAAAATAAAACCCGATCCCATGTTTAACCTTTTTAATAACATGTTTTTTAAAATGGTTTTTAAAGATCCATGAACAATTAAACATAAATAAATAAAAAGATTAAAGGTATAAAGATACTGAATGCGTGACTAGTTTAATGATTGGATCACGAATACATACCCGTATTTATTCAAAGATCAAAAAGCAAAATCACCTCCTTGTGTTTGTGTGTATGGCGCGGCCAAGAAGAAGAGACAAAAGGATTTTAGGGTTTTTTTATTACTTCCTGTAAAGTGAATAAATGATACTTCCCTGGAGTTTTATTTGTTTAATGATTAGGATAGTTAATGGGTCGGGCCAAGGCCCCTTTTTCCTTTCTTTTGTTGACCAAACACACGCTCTTTATATGTTTCGTTTTTTATTTCCATGGTTAATTATTATCATGTGTGTTCGTGTTTTAATGTCGTGTTTTATTCTTTTTACGTTTTTAAGTATTATACGTAAATACTTATCGTGGGTTAATGATAATATTAGTATACGTAATACTTGTCGTAGTTAATTAATATACGTAATAATAACGTTAAATGTTCATGATACGTGCCATATATTAATTAATCGTAAAGTTTTAATTTATTTGTGTTTTCATGCATTTAATGATCTAAGGTATTTTTAAAGCGGGTTTTACAACTCTTCCCCTCTAAAAAGAATAATTCGTCCTCGAATTAGAGATACAATATGCTGAAAAGAACATCGACGTGACGTGGCTGAAGAGAACCTGGAACATGACGTGACTGAAAAGAATATATTTGGATCGTAGAAAAGAATGAGGATAAGGAATCCAGATGGACTCCTCCTTTTCCCAAGTGGCTTCCCGCTCGGGATGGTTCCTCCAAAAGATCTTAACGAAAGGAATAATCTTGATCTTCATGACCCGTTCGTGACGATACGGAAAAGTTTCTTGTTTTTCAACTTACGATGGATTCTTGCGAATCTGAGCGAGTGGATACGTCACAACGTGCAAATGATGATAATTGTAGCCTTTGAGCAACGATGCGCGAGACATATCGAAATGTAGTACGTGAAAAATTCTGAACGTGATACGTGAACAATTGTGAACGTGATACGTGGAGATATGATGAATGAAATAGGTGAAACATATACTGAACGTGACACGTGTAACACATCGTGAACGTGATATGAAAACGTAGGGTGAACACGATATGTGAAACATATCGTGAACGTGCGATAACTGAGGAGGTAACGCCAAACGATACGAGATGAGACGTGAAATGTGACGTGTAACGTCTGTCTGAGGATAGAAAGTTGTGTTAAACTTGAGTCTCGTCTCTCAAGTTTTCTTCAAATCTTTCCAGAACGAAAAGTGAAACGTAAATCGTGAGATAGAATACGATCATGAACGGGAACAATGTCATGAACGTGAGTGCGAAAAAGCAAAACACGAAATGGAATAAGAATGTGAACGCGCACCAGGTCGTGAACGCGAACATGAGACGTAATTATGAGTGTCAACGTAAACGTGAACGTGAATGTAAACATGAATGTGAACATAAATTCTAGCTGATATGATTGTTGACGGATACCGTGAAATCGTACGATCTCTTGCTGAACTTCCTGTAGATTTGCTAACTACGTGATCTTTTTGGATGAAAGAAAACGTGTAGGCAAGGTTAATTGGTCGAATGACGACCCAGATAGCATCATGCTTCTTCTAAGCCTACGGCAGTCCGGTACAAAATCCATGGAGATTTTGTCCACTTCCATTCGGAATTTCTAAAGGTTGAAATAGCTACTGGCGTGTTGACGATCTATCTTAACTTGCTGGTATGTCAGGCATTTAGATATGAACATAACTGCATCTTGTTTCACACCGTCCCTACCGAATTTGGTTTGGGATCATGGTACATTTTGTAGAAACTGGATACATAGAAGTTTTGGAAGACTATAGATCTCGGTCCATTAGACCTCTCTTAGCGTAGGATCCTCTTGGAACACATAATTTAGTGTAGGATTTTCTCCTTTACGCGTAAGCTAGTCATGGTAAAATTTACCGTGAGAAACAATGTGATTTAGAGTGTCACTGTAATCAACCAAAATTCGTACTTGAAAGATTCAGTGTGAGATTTCTTCTGTCGTAGAATTTGTAACATAATGCGAAGATGATCTTCTTGCTCTTCTCTAGGCTTAGAGAAGATCAAAATGTTTGAAATAAACATAGTTACTAACTTGTCCTAGAATTCATGATATTCGATTTATCAAGTCCAACATACAGCTGGGCATTCGTGAGGCCAAAAGGCATAACCACGAATTTATAATCACCATATGTGTGCGAAGAGCAATCATTGAAATATTCTGCTCTTTCCCTCGCAACTGTTGGTATTCTGATCGTAAATCGATCTTGGAAAGTGTTTAGAGTCTGGTAGTTGATCGGATAGGTTATTAATAGTATGGAGGAGATAACAATTATGAATTGTGATATTGTCCAATTTACGGTAATCGATGCATAATCTCATGCTACCGTCATTCTTCTTTGATAAACAGAACCGGCACACCCCAAGGTGTTACACTCGGCGAATAAAACCTCGTACCAGAAACTCTTGCAGTTGTTCTTCCAACTCCTTGAGCTCGATGTCAAACTTCACTTCACGAATGGGTGGAATACCTGGTAGTTCTTCTGGAAATGCATCGGGGAATTTTGAAACAATCGGCTGGTCATGGGTTTAAGAATCTTCAGAACCGCATCATAAATGATAGCTAGAAAATCTTCTTAGCCATGGGATAATAAGCACGTGTTGATAACACATAAATACATTGTACAGATTTTCTAGGTATAAAAACCCTGATGAATGTATTCATGAGCCTGAACATCGTTGAATATAAACTGATATGAATGACGATCAATCATAGCGCGACGTGCTGCTAATCAATCCATAATGACAATCATATCGTACTCGCATCTCTCCAAGGAAAGTGCGTTAGCAGAAAGGATCTTGTCGCCAAACTGGAATGAAAGCCCTTATATACATGGGTGATACAACAGCGTCTTTTATAGACGTAGAATATATGTAATTGTGATCGAAAAATGAAGGTGCCATGTCAATACATGAAGTAAACGTGGCAGATCTCACTGAGTGTGTTTCGCCCATCTCGCACAGGACGAACACCGCGTGTCCAAACATGAACAATACGTCAGAAATGGTACTAAGATTTTAGCAGCCTGATTAGTACATGGCCCAACAGGATGGGTATACCCCTTGGAGGGTACCCTGAATTACTGAGGCATAGTTTAGAAGTTATGTGTGAGTCGTGTGTCTTGACTCATGTTTTGAAAATCACATGTGTCTTGACTGGTGTCTTGACATGTGTCTTCAGAAAATACACGTGAGACATGTGTCTTGACGGATGTCTTGGCATGTGTCTCCAGATGGGAAAATGACAAAAGTTGAAAGTCTTAGGTTATTATGTCAGGATTGGCAGATCGGTTGGACTGCTAACCCGTTGTATTTCTGATCACGCCCGTTACTGGAGTTTATGTCGTTTGTAAAGTATATATTGTCACGGTAGTTGTCACTACCTCCTTGTCTGTCAGTTCCATGACGGTCATTATCATGATGGTGATTCATGTAACTATTTAGCTGAGTGGCCGGCTGGTACCGGTTCCCACTCATATGCCTGAAAAGACGTGTGCCATTTAACTAAAAAGGTAAGGACATGTATTGTGATGGAAATCGTCTGGTGGTGAAGCATCTTTCTCGTCCGATCGTTTCGATCTAACGCCTTTGTCTTCGTCTTGTAAGATCTCCAGGTTGTGAGCAACATCAGCATCTTGTAGGGTCTCCAAATTATGAGCAGCATCAGCATTTTGTAACACCTCCAAGTTATGAGCGGCATCAGCATCTTATAGAATATCAACAAGTGGAATACGCCTGAGATGATTGAGAATCGACTAGCGAATACTCGTGGAGTATTGTAAGCGAAATACACATGGATTACAGTAGGAATAATACACACGGGATACTGTAGATGGAGTGTACGTGGAATACGGTACATGGAGTACACATGGAATATGGTGCATGGAGTACATGTGGAATACACATGAGATGATTGGTATGGGTGTCAACCATCTGACATGATTTTTAAAAGGAAATAAGTGATTAAACGGTAAGAAAACCAAACTGAAACGAGCGACATGGTAGCCTAGCAATTACAACGTAGACATCATTCTGGTTGCATAGAGAAAACACCAAAAGTATGGTTAAACAAAATTCAACGATGATCAACATGAAAGCATGATTAATGAAAACCAACCATGACTAACATGAAAGCAGGATTTGTAAGTTTATGGACTTATATTTAATAGTCGTGTGATAGGATCGAACTCGAGACTACGGGATTGCACACAATACGTAAAGAGTTAATATAATTAATAAATATATTTATTGTATTTATTAATATATTTAATAAATATATTTATGTATTTATTAATTTAACCGAGCAAGTAACTATATAACTTTAACGGTCGTTAAATAATTATTAGTTAAGTTATAACGAATGTTAAACAAATATATAGTATACATAAACAAAAGGAAAGAAGTTTAGAAGATTCCGGACTACCCCTAAAGGTGTTATAGGCGACCGATTATGGGCTCCAAGGGGGGCATTTGTTGCCTTTTATTTATCTTGGGCTATAAGGGTTTAGGCCTTTAAATACACCTCCTAATCCCCTCATTATCATACAACAATAAATTTTGTCCCTTCTCTTTCTTTTGGTCGATTGCCACCCCCTCCAACAAAAGGGTTTCGGTTGGTTTTCTTGGTTGATCAATTGTATACTTAATCAAGTCCTAGCCCCTCTCTAGGGTTGTTGGGTAGATTAATTACAGGCGTTGTAGCTCGGCTTTCACGTGCTAGAATCACGGTTAGCTCGTTGTATTACGTGTGTACAAGAACGTAATATAGTCTTACTTTAGACTATATCTTGGTATATACGGTTCAAACCCGAATCGGTGATTTGTTCTTTGTCTTGTGGAATTGCTTTAACGTAAAGGTATGTAACCCTAATTCGATTAATTATAATTGTGTTATTAATTATGATCTTGTTAAATCGCTTCCGCTATATGTGCTTTGATCTTGTTTAGGGTTCTATATAATTGTTATGATACTAATAAACCTTCAGTGGCATCGAGAACTGTTTTAACATGTTATAATTATTGAAAATCTAAAAAAAATTAACTATAATTGTTTTGAGTTAAAACTACATGTTTTAAGGTTTTTCTTGAAATTAGGGTTTTGTTTTCTAAAAATTAGGGTTTTTACTCTATTTTTTAATTAAAAAAATGAATTGTTTTGAAACCCTAAATTACATGTGGGATAATTTTAGATTATATTGCATGATTAATTGTTATGTCATGTATGGTTACAATCCGTAGAGATTTAATTGATAAGATTTGTGGGGAATCCATGATGACGTGCATGTTTTCATGGATCGTAAAACTATATGTTTATATGATTTTATGTGCTACGTGATTATTTGATTCAATAAATCTAGAATTAGGGAAGACTTTTATATAGAGATATAAAGACCTAGATTTGATGATTATTAAATAAATCGTATGCATGTGGCTATTTGATTTATTCGTTGCACATATAAATAGTTAGTATGTGTTTATGATTTAGTTTTTTTTACTTGTTTATATATAAAATTGTTGAATTGTTGTAAACAAGGGTTTTTTATAAAAGAAATAATATGGACTAAATTATATTTAAAATAATGATTTGTTAAGAGATTTAAATTACATAAGATTACGTTGATTGGTGAATTGCAATAATAATCTAACGGCCTACTCAATTTAGACAAACTATAAAGTGGGTATAACGCACCGCTGGTCATGTACCCGGTTAAGGAAGGAGGTGTTATGCCATTAGTCACTGACCAAATTCCCGACTTGCATGTGCGTCAAATTGGAATTACCTACGATTATTAATTGAATTGTACCTTAAGGGTGATTTACCACAAATTCACATCCGAACCACAATGAATAAGGGTATTGATTTGTGCGTAGCCGAGTTCTAGCAAAGTACGATGTGATGAGTTGTGGGTAAATTCTTTAATTGGTTTAACCAATACCGCAACATAATTTAGGAAGAAATTTAATCTCATGAAAAAGTTTACTAAATATTTTTATTAAACTTATGCTATGGAGATTGTATGCATGCTTCTCCAAACATTGAATTTGACATCAAAAATTATACCCTTTAAAATTTAAGTTGAATGCTCCTAATTGACGAACACTTAATATTACTTCGTCATCAAATGAGATTTTTGGATGATGTTGTGATGGAGAGAAAACCGTTTGTAGAATGAGAATTCGTATGATGGTTTTACGTAACTCAGATTAGACGACTTAATTAAGTTACTCGGTGAGATCTGGAAACTTTATGCATTCAGAAGGGATGAAACATGTTCACAATGCAAAACGGTTTTTGAAATGTAAATCCCTTAAATATCTAGAAATTGAAAATTGTTTGTCAATTGAATTGTTCGACAAGTCGCTGTGTTGAGTACATTCATTACTAGCAGATCAACTGATGTAATGGATCTATGTCAATATAGATCTAGAATTCAAGGAAAATAATATGGTTTTAATATCGGGGTAATTTTATTTTCTTTAAAGTATTTTGTTATCGAAAATACTAATATTTGAACTTATTTCTATAGAAATGGCTCAACCCACCAATAACACGATAAGTTCTGCGTTCAAAGCTTTCTTTGAACGACCTGAACTTACTGGCCCAAACTTCAATGATTGGTACCGCTAGCTAAGAATTATTTTGAGAGCAGCGGGTACTATCGATATCTTGACTACTCCCTATCCGGAGGATCTTGCTGAAGGAGCATCTGATGCGCAAAGGCTTGAACACGCTGCTAATATTAAGAAGCACTCTGAGGTGGCTTTCTTAATGCTAGGAAAAATGGCTCCTACACTTCAACAGAAGTATGAGCTATTTTCTCCGAAGCGAATGCTTGATGAGCTCAAGGCTATGTTCGAGAAGCCGCAAGTTGTGGAGATCTATGACTTAGTAGATGCTTTGCATAGCTGCAAGCAAGCTCCAGGAAAGTCTGTAAGTGCCCATTATTTAGATATGAGTGGTTATATGGAATAGCTCATTGCACAACCCTATGATCATAATATGGCTATCAACTTGATCAGTAGGTCCCTTAACAAGGACATCAATGATTTCGTTAGAAACTATAATATGCATTGCACGGGGAAGACAGTTAATGATTTGCATGCAATGCTCATTGACTATGAAAAGGGATTGAAAGACAAGGCATCTACCGCTACGCCTTCTGTACTAACCATACAAAAGGGTAGAGTGAGTAAGCCAAAACCGCAAGCGAATAAGAAGAAAGGCAAACGCAAGGGTAATAAGGGCAAACAAGTTGCAACTTATTCGAAACCCAAGTAGATTTTTGCTAAGAGGAGTGAATCTCAAAAGGATGAGACTTGTCACCATTGCAAGGCAAGTGGTCACTAGAAGAGGAATTTCCCTCTTTACCTCGAAGAATTGCGAGAAATAAAGAAGAAGTCTGAGCAGAGCGCTGCAGCTTCAGGTACTTTATTTATGATTTAATTGTTCAATGTAACATACAAATTAAATTCCTGGGTATAAGATACGGGATGCGGTATTAACATTTGTAATACGCTGCAGGGATTTAATCTAGAAAGGAAGCTTTCCTATAGGGAACAATATCTGCAAGTGGGCAATGGCGCACAAGCAGCAGTTGAAGCTATAGGAACTTTTGATCTAGTTTTACCTTCGGGTTTAGTACTGAGATTAAATGATTGTTATTATGCACCTATAATTGTTAGGGGTGTTATTTCCTTTTCTTGTTTGTTAAATAATGGATTCGTTACACAATTGATAATAATGGAATTTCTGTTTGGAAAAATGGTATTTTCTATTTTAATGCAATTTCTGTGAATGGTGTGTTTGAGTTAGACATGCATGATAATGAATCCAAGAATAATAAATCTGTATTTAGCATGAGTAAGAAGAGAAAGTTTGACAAGAACTATTCTTATCTTTGGCATTGTAGACTTTCCCATATTGGGAAGACTCGTATACAAAAGCTTCAACGTGAAGGTCTTTTGGAAAATATCAATGATGAATCGTTTGATAAATGTGAGTCTTGTATCTCTAGAAAGATGACCAATAAACCTTTTCATAGCAATATTGGAAGGGCTACTGATCTACTTGGACTTATACATACTGATGTGTGTGGACCACTTAGACATACGTCAAGGAAAGGTGCTAGCTACTTCTTAACATTTACGGATGATTATATCCGTTATGATTATGTTTATTTATTTAAGCATAAACATAAGGTATTTGAAACATTGAAAGTGTTTAAAGCAGAAGTAGAACTGCAATTAGGGAAGAAGATTAAAGCTCTTCGTTCTGATAGAGGTGGTGAATATTTAAGTCAAGAGTTTATAGATTATCTAAGTGAGAATGGAATTGTTCATCATCTTACTTCTCCTTATACTCCACAACAAAATGGTGTATCCGAAAGGATAAATCGTACATTATTAGATATGGTACGATCTATGTTTAATCTTACAACTTTACCTTTATCCTTTTGGGATTATGCTCTAGAATCTGCTATTCGCATATTAAATATGGTTCCCACGAAGAAGGTCAATAAGACACCATACGAACTATGGCATGGCAATAAGCCATATTTGTCTTATTAAAAGGTCTGGGGTTGCGAGGCGTATGTGAAATGTGACTCGGGTGACAAACTCCAACAACGATCTGTAAAATGTATCTTTGTAGGATACCCTAAGGAAACTATGGGTTACTACTTTTATTATCCACCTGAGAACAAAGTTATTGTTGATAGGTATGGAGACTTCCTTGAATCTGATCTTGTAAACCAAGAATTCAGTGGGAGAAATTATGATGTTGAGGAGAGTCATATAGATACATTACCTTCTGAAAACACTAGCGGTGTAATTCCTGTAGAACCAGAAAGTCTAGCGGTTCCACCAGAATTAGTTCCTCTGCGTATATCCGCAAGGATTAAAAACATAAATAGCAATATGTGTCTTAACATAGAGGATGATGATGAGTTAGGGGATCTGGGTGAATCCGCTAATTATAAATCCGCCATACTTGATCCTGAGAAGGATAAGTGGATGGTTGCTATAGATGAGGAAATGAAATCCATGAAAGTAAATGATATATTGAAGGTCTACGTGATCTTGGCCTATTCTACATGATTGGATTTGATGGATTAAGTGGGTTGATTAAAGGATAAATATAAGAAAGATGAGAAGGGAGATGAGGGAGTAGAGAGAGAAAGGAGAGAAAAGAGAAAAGTAGTGAGAGAAAGAAAAGATTGAAATTATGAAAATGTGAAAATGAACAACCCCTCCTAACATGCTAGGAGGGGATATATATAGCCCACCCTACATGTGGGCTATATGGACTATACATTAACTAAATGGATCACGAGCCCATTACATAATTATCGTTGGAGCGACCGATCCTTCATAAATACGTAAAACGTATTTCCAACAATCTCCCCCTAAGGGAGGTCGCTCCAAGAGACAAAGTTCTAAATAGTCTATATCTCGTGATCTATGCTAACTAAGATGTGACCGAGACTTTATTGGGAAAAACGTATTTTCAACAATCTCCCCCTAAGGGAGGTCACATCTTTTTACAAAATCTTAAACCTAGCATCTATGCTTGAGTCTTCGATCTTGTTCTTGTGAATATGTTTGATGTGATCTTTGACTTTAGTCTTGAGCATGTTTCCTTGCCTTGACCTTGTGCATTCTTCACTTGTGATATTTGCCTCTTCGTGACTTCATGTTCCACATACTTATACTTTTAAATTCTTGAAAGCTTCAGAGTTTGATACAGCGGAAGACTTGACCTTCAGGCTTTCTTGAATTTGTTGAAGTACTAATGGTATGTAGTATAAGCGTGTGGTGACGACTTCTTCTGGATTGTACACCGCAATGCCACCTTCTTGTTACGCTGCATAAGATAGTTAGCAACAAACAATATACACGGATGAAATGGCCTTGAACATTTCATTCTAATTCGGTAGCATTTTACCTCCGGTCGGTGAAGACCGTTGGACGATATTGAATATCGTACTTGTGGCAGGTAGTTTCAATAAAGAACCTCCTTGACAAGATTTCACGGGTAAACCCGTTCTCTTTACTCGACCGTCCAAAGCTGACTGCGAACGTAAAGAGTGAATCATTTGGATAATCTTATCCGCATGATTTGAAGCCGTCAATTCATGTTCCTGGAACAAGTGAAGTTCAATTAAGAACCGCACCGTCGTTGCTTTCCAGTTGTCACTAGCTTGATTCATATAGAATCTTGCAAGTTACCTACCAAGTGCTGTTTGATGTTAACACTAGAAGGATTTCCATTCGTCACTGTAAATACTTAATAGTATTACTCTGAATGTTCTGGCAAGATCACTAAGATATTGCGTAGAGGCCTGGAACGTGTTTAAATTCATTTAAGAATTAAACCACTGTTGCTTTCCAGTTATCACAAGTTTGATTCATAAAGAATCGCACAAGTCACCTACCATGAGCTTTTTGATATTCGCTCAAGAAGGATTTCCATCTTCATTGTAAATACTTTCGTATTACTCGGATGTTCAGGCAAGATCATGAAGATTTTGCGTAGGACTCTTAAGATCTTTCTTACTTTTCACAGTGTGTGAAGAAGCAAGGAAATATGAAAGTGTGTCCTAATGAGATATTTGATGATCTCAAATGGCTCTAGACTCGATCGTGCATTTTGGATTTTTAGTGATCGGAGGCTGGAGAGGAGTGCCACCTTTTCAATACCAATTTATTCGGAGTGAATAAATCAATAGATAATGTGTTGATCTCCGTGTGATTAAAACAAATACCTTTTGAGAGATATTTGAGTTAGCTGGGAAGGGTTGTGCATTGCATCACTGGGTCCATGATGTCTTTCTTCAATATCAAGAATCATTAAAAATGATCTCAATAGCATATGAATTGACCCGGTTTCTGCCTAATGTTGTAAGGAGGGCTTCTTTCTTTACACCCTTTATCTTTACAATTCTTTTTCATTCTTCAACCCCTTCAATGCTTACCAATACGTCATAACTAGCACCTTGTTGTGATTGTTCCAGTGCTAACTTAAGTACTTGGTCGGCATTCAGCTACGTTCACAATCTTTCTCCATCTTTCCTAAGGACTACTATTTTTAGCTATGGAATGTCCCTGGGAAGATTCCTCCGGTTCTAGAGAAATCATTGGACTTTAACCTATCCTACCATCCTTATGTCACCACAATCTTCACCGTCGTGAATAGAGATGTTTTGGGTAAGTGTATGTCACCATGAAATCCATTTTGAAGTGCAAATCCATTTTGCTCCCCCTTAACATATGCCACGATATCCAAAAACATTTCGCACATGTCGGGATGAGCTAGCACGTTAAGTCAAACCATTTGTGATTAATCATTTCCCCTATTAAATCACATTTTCTCCCCCATATTAAAAATATTAACTCAATCAATGTTTTTAATATCAATTGATTTAATAGTGTTTTAAGAAAATTTAGGAAGAAAAATGCAAATCCAATTATCTTCATGAGTTACACAAGCTCCCCCTCAAATTAATGAGGGTTTACTTGAAACGTAAATTAAATACCTTTTAAACACAAGTGTAAGGTATTTATCACGTGTAAAGATCATATATGATAATGAATTCACAATATTAGCAATTTACGAGGTTGGACCTGAATGATGGAGAACATAATATGAAAGAAGCACATGGTTCTTGTTCACGAATGTTGGTCTTCCTCGTAACTTCTGAAGTTATCTCTTGACTCCAAGTGTATGATTGATATCGTTGTCTTAACACCAATATGTGAACTTGGCACTCTCGGCATCAAGGATTCTGAATGCTGGACAATTGATCCCCCTCAATTGTTGACCCGTGTTCTATTGAAAGAGCTGTAGTCACCGTCTGAGTAGTCGCATCGTCGAGTATGTAGATATCAATTGCAACAAACTTCGGATTGTGGAGTTGATAACTTCGGATTTTGAAGTCAAAGCTTTCCGGTGAAATGCTTGACTTCAATGTAAAAAGCGGGTTACTATCGGAAATAATAGCAAACCATTTTGAGCATGTTTTAAAAGTTTGAACTTCTGCTCGAACTTTATTTACAACCCCGTGTCATTATTGAATGACATTTCTAGGTTCGTAAATATTATCGATTCCAGAAGACATGCTCTTTTTATCAAAACATTTTTGAACACACAATTTTGAAAGATTTAGAAAAACCTTTTGAAAAATTCTTGAAAAATTGTGTTCAAAGTTTTGAAAACCAATTACTTGAGCTTAAGATGTTGAATATCTTAAAGGCGAGCTCAAGTCCGAGAAGTTGTAAACTTCCCGTTGTTAAGGATAAGTTACCATCGGCGATAAACTTTCCTTTTATCTGAAGGACGAGTCCTAAGCTGACATTTACTTAGAAGTCGTTTTTCATGAGCTTGAAAACTTTGACTGTTTTAACGGAAAGCTCATGACCGAGAAAGGTTAATTTCTCGTTATGAGGAAAAGTTCTCTTATTTAAAAGATACACTTTCCTTTCTGAGCTTAAAACTTCGAATGTTTTAATACAAGCTCATGACCGAGAAAGGTGAATTTCTCGTTAAGAGGATAAGTTATCATAAAAGATAATCTTTCCTTTATTTTAAGTTCGAGTTACAGTCTGACATTTAACTGTAAGTCATTGTGCATGAGCTTAAAAACTTCGAATGTTTTTATTATTAGCTCATGCCCGAGAAAAATTAATTTCTCGTTGTAAGGATAAGTTTATCATCGGCGATAAACTCTCCTTTCTTTGAAGCACGGGTTACCATCTGATATTTAATGATAAACCATATACACGAGCTTAAAACCTTTGAATGGTTTTAGGATAAGCTCGTGTCCAAGAAAACTTAATTTCTTGTTAAGAGGGTAAGTTATCGTTGCGTGGATAAACTTCCCTGTCTCTGAAGTCCGGGTCGTCGTCTGTCATTTAACGAGGAGCCATAGTGCATGAGCTTAAAAACTTGGAATGTTTTTTATATAAGCTCATGCCCGAGAAAAATGAATTTCTCGTTTTTAGGATAAGTTTATCATCGGCGGTAAACTTTCCTTTCTTTGATGAGCGAGTTACAGTCTGTGATGTGACTATAAGTCCTTATACAGTTAAGCTTAACCATGAATCCCCTGAGATACTAGTTTCTCTGATATCTGCTTCTTCAGCAACCAAACTCTGAGAGTGTCCTTAGTTGAATGGTATACAATGATTGGACCGCTTCGTTCTTTTGGAACATCAGCTTTGGTACCTGCATTCTCATTAGGAGTTTGTATACTTTTGCATGGGTTAGAGATATCTATTTTAGAAGCACGTGGGGGTTCACGGTTTTCTTTTCTTGTGTTAGAGGTGGCCTGAGGGGATGATTCACTTGTCTTAGTTGGCAAACGTTTCCTTTTATAGAAAACCTTAAGTTCAGGCTTAAGTGATGTATCATCCTTTGCAATTTCCTCCCTAGTAGTCTTCGTAGAATCAGACACTATCCTAGTTAAAGGGCACTCGTTTCCTACAAGAGTGAAAGTTCTACCAGTGGGGCGCCACATTTTACCAATGGGTTTGATTTTAGTGACCCACTGGGATTTAAGTCTAGCACAGGAGTTCACCTCATTAAGTAGTTTCTTGATACAAGAATTATGATTTACCGTAAAGACACATTTTCTACATGTTTTACAAGTAGCATATTTAATGTCCGAGTAAGATCTAGAATTCCTAGATGATTGATTGATGCTCCTAGGATGTCACATGCTACAGTTAGCAGTGTTGGGTAATCTAGAAGGCATCTGACTAGGTTGGACATTACTATCTCTTACATGTGTCTTTAGAATAGCTTCCCTTTGACCAAAATCATGGCGCACATTAGTTGAACTAGTTCTAGACGTGTTCATTGAACTATTCTTAGAGAAACTAGGGGCAATCATGTGATGAGGTCTTGCTAAAACTGATTTAGTCACATTAGGCCTAGTTGGTGGAGTGACTGTTCTAGAAATATGACCCAAATCAACTTGGGAGGCAAACCGCGGTCTCGAGGATTGTGGTCGCTCGTATCTAAATGCAGTAGGTTGTCTGACAATCGGTTGTTTGACGAACTGATTTGTAGGCGGTTTCCCCAAGATTGATGGTTTTTCATGCTTAGTGTCCACACTAGGTCCTCTATTTTTCCTTAACTCGTTTTTCAACGCAGCTATAGCAAACACCTTTTCCTGAACTTGGGCTTTTAACGTTTCATTTTCTTTGAGCAATCTATCTTGGGATGCCAACTTTGATTCAAGCAACTGAATTTGTTTCAAAAGATTATCCTTTTCAGCTTTTGACTCTAAAACTTTTTGATCTAATTTTCTTTCAAGAACAACGTTTTATTTTTCAAGTTTCTCAAAGTATGTTTCAAATTTGTCCGTTTTCTTAGAAAATTCAAGTTTGGCATCCTCAAGATCTTTTAATTGTTGAGCTACAATCATTTCGAGCTCTCTAATCTTGGAATCAGAAGCAATCAATGAAGCAGTTATAGGACAATTATCAAGATGTTTAGCATTTGGAACACTTTCTCCCCCATTATGACTCTCATCGGATGAATCAGAAGTGGTATTTCTATCACTCTTTTCCATCCCATGTTTGTCATAATTAGGTTCAGAATGCCCAATATGCGGCATGTCATCAGCATATACATCATAAACAACATTACATTGTACCATGTTTGCCGGCTCTTCGTCATAAACGGGTAAGGTGTCATCAAGAGAGATCTCGTGAACATTCCCTGACGTGCCACTGGTATCATGTTGTCCTCCTGATTCCGTGCTCTTGCCATCGTTAGGCTCAAAGTTTTCAAACGTATGACCAGTTTCCTCTTGCATCGAAGAGTCTTGCACTCCATTATCATACCCTTGCTGAAGTCGAGAAATTTCATAAATCGAAGACGAGACCGATGACATGAGTTTCAAAATCATATCACGGAAAACTCGAAGCTCGGTATGTGTATCTCGAAGAAATGATTGGCAAATCACTGAACTTTCAGGCTTGATGATATTGAATTGGAGGAAAGGCGTGAGGTGTGTCACAAGAGCCTTATATGCGAGTGCCGATGCAGAGTGATTAAAGTTGTTATGGTTGAGTTGCTCGGCGAGTTGGGTCAAAGTGGTGAAAATTGAGTCAATGAATATATGACGATCTTGTCCAAAGATTGTCACAAATTCGCTCCCTCCTTGAATCCCCGAAAGAGTGACAAGATGAGACTGGAGCATTTGAAAGGAGATGATGCCGCTTTTCCTAACTTTGTTTTGCAAATTATGCGCTTCTCCCTTTTGACATGGCGAATTGAACGAATCCATTGAATACCAACGAAACGATCCGTAAATAAATCTGAAAAGTCCTCAATTGATGATAAAAACCTTCTTCACGTACAAATAAATATATCCGATTAAGAAAATCCGTAGCCACGAAAAATAAAGCCCTTTACTTAGACTCGTTACTTATGTTTTCAAATTCGGCTACACAAACTTTCAACCTGTCAGATATTTTACGACTTTGATACTTTTAAAATACTCGCCTTAACACAATGTACCAATCCCAAAAATAACGATTGACAAAAAGACACAATTAAGTTAACTAAAAAAAAATTTACTTAACTACAATTCAAAATAAAAAAATAAAAAAAAAATCTAATATATAGCAAGATAAAGTTCAAAAATTTTGCTTAACTAAAAAAAATAGAAACGTGTAGAAAAAATATGAGATCTTTTGATAACAAATATTAAGTTTTTGAAAATCTTAATATATAAAAAACGAGTATATAAAAAAAACGTGGCGAGTATTCAGCATCTCAAATGAATGATACATTGTGAACTCCGCCCCATTATTTAATCTGTCCCTTTCATAACTCTCTCTCACTTCATAAACCAAATAATACACCTCCGTCTCTCTAATCGCACACCCAATCTGATGAACACCCAATCACAGAAACAAATCACACAAACAAATCACAGAAACAAATCGAAACAAGGTCTCCTTTTTATGTTATCTCTCAATCAAAGAAACAAATCCATC
Source organism: Glebionis coronaria (assembly GCA_025667525.1). Classification (NCBI taxonomy): domain Eukaryota; kingdom Viridiplantae; phylum Streptophyta; class Magnoliopsida; order Asterales; family Asteraceae; genus Glebionis; species Glebionis coronaria. The sequence continues at coordinate 597,997,473 of CM046874.1, forward strand.
CCTTCTATTCCCTATGAAGACGAGTGAACCGGCTTCAAGATCCTTAAATGGGGTCTCAGGTAGGTTTTTTATGTTGATTTGTGGTTAAACTCGAGTCTTCTATCATCTGTAGTGTCTTTCTGTCACACAAATCGAAACAAGATAGGATTATAACAGAATTGTTATAAATCTTTTCTTTGATTTCGTAAATTTCAGGATGGTTACATCTTCATAAATCAGTGATGAATGGTAAATGTTATAGATCTTGAAGATCTATAAACATGCAAGACCAAATCTGAGATTATAATTGTGTTCGTTTTCGAGTCTTGATGGAATTTGAGACGGAGGGTGTATGAGTGAGAGTCTGAGTGAAGTTGGTCAGGTTTGTGTTTTTGTGGTGTTGGGGAATCGGAGTTGAGAAAAGATTTGGAATTGAGTCGAGTCCAAGTATTGATTTTGTGAGTTGAGAGAATGTGTTCAGTTTTGGTCTTGTGAGTTTTGTGTGAAAGAGTTGAGAAGTTTATTGGTCTTGTGAGTTTTGGTTTTTGTTTGAGGGATTCGAGGGTGAGGGTGGTGTTATGGGTGTAGGTGTCGAGAGAGGGAGTCGAGGGAGTCGAGGGATTTGAGAGTCTTGTGACGAGGGAGGGTGTGAGGGTCTGTGGGAGGGTCGAATTAAGTGTTTGTTGTGTGTGTTAGTAAGTCGAGAGACGAGAGGGAGGAGTCAAAAATTGGTGTGGGTTAGTGTGAGTCGAGACTTGGAAGTTTTCTGAAGTCGAGAGATGAGTCTTGTGTTGTTGGGTAAGTCTCGGTGTTTGTTCGAGGGTGTTTGGATGTTGGTTTAGGTGATAGGAAAAACAAAATAGAGTTTGTGGTCGAGTGTTAGTTTTTGTTTCCGTTATGTTTGAATTGTGTTCATTCGGAAGATTTCTTCATTCGGAAGATTTCATTCATTCGGAAGTTTCGTTCATTCGGAAGTTTCGTTCATCCGGAACTTTTCGTTCACCCGGAACTTTTCGTTCACCCGGAACTTTTCGTTCACCCGGAACTTTTGTTCACCCGGAACTTTTGTTCACCCGTAACTTTTGGTTTGATTTGGAACTGTAAGAATGAGATTCGATGAAAGATAATTGGACAAAAAGATGATGAATATAGAAAACTAAGAAAACTGAGAAACTTATAAAAACAGAAAACTGAAAACTGATACTTGACAATTGGATAACCAAGAAAAAAAAAGAAACAGATTCGATGGACAGATTATAAAAATTATAAAAAATTTATATAAAAACTGATTATAAAAAAACAGATTGAATAAAAAAAAGGTTATATAAAAAGATTATAAAAAAAATTATATAAAAACTGATTATAAAAAAAAACTGATAAAAGAAAAACTAATAATAAAAAAAAATTAAAGTGGAAACTGATTAAAAAAATAAAAAAGGATAAAATTAAAAGTTCAATTTAAAGAATTCAAACAAAAATGCAATCAAAATAGAAAGGGTTTTATCAATAAAAATACAAAATTAAAAAGAGAAAAACATAAACTTTTTATAAAAACACAAACTTTTTAAGATTTGATAATAAAATTTTTGATTTTTGTATAAAAGTTTGTGATTTTTATCTAAAAAGTAAGTAAATCTAAAGATTTGACATGATTTAAAGCATAAAAATACAAACTTTTTAAGATAAAAGCTTGATTAAATCAAAACCCACCAAAATCAAACAAAATAAAAACAAGAATAAACCAAACTAACCATGCTCTGATACCAATTGAAGGTCTACGCGATCTTGGCCTATTCTACATGATTAGATTTGATGGATTAAGTGGGTTGATTAAAGGATAAATATAAGAAAGATGAGAAGGGAGATGAGGGAGTAGAGAGAGAAAGGAGAGAAAAGAGAAAAGTAGTGAGAGAAAGAAAAGATTGAAATTATGAAAATGTGAAAATGAACAACCCCTCCTAACATGCTAGGAGGGGATATATATAGCCCACCCTACATGTGGGCTATATGGACTATACATTAACTAAATGGATCACGAGCCCATTACATAATTATCGTTGGAGCGACCGATCCTTCATAAATACGTAAAACGTATTTCCAACATGTTTGGATTCTTGTAGAACCACCACCGAATGCTAAAGTAGTGAGACATAAGTGTATATACAAGAAGAAAACCGACATGGACGGAAAAGTACAATCCTATAAAGCTCGTTTAGTAGCTAAAGGTTTTACACAAACTTTTGGCGTAGACTACGAGGAGACATTTTCTCCTGTAGCAGACTTAAGAGCTATTAGGATTCTCATAGCTATAGTAGCATACTATGACTATGAGATATGGTAAATGGATGTTAAAACTGCCTTCTTGAACGGTCGCTTAGATGAAGACATCTATATGCAGCAACCAGAAGGGTATGTTGATCCTGAGAATCCGGGACATGTGTGCAAACTTCAAAGGTCCATTTATGGTTTGAAGCAAGCATCACGTTAATGGAATAAAATATTTGATGAAGAAATCAAAAAGTTTGGATTTATTTAGAATCGTGATGAGCCATGTGTATATCGCAAAGCTAGTGGGAGTGATGTAGTATTCCTAGTACTATATGTTGATGACATATTAATCATGGGAAGTAACATTCCAAGACTTAAAGCTGTTAAGGATTATCTTGGTAAATGTTTTTCTATGAAGGATTTAGGAGAAGCTGCATACATTCTGGGAATTAAGATCTATCAGGATAGGAAAAGACGGTTAATTGGTCTATGTCAAGATGCTTATATAGATAAGATTTTGAAGTATAATATGCATAATTCCAAGAAAGGTTTTCAACCTATGGAAGTTAAGCATACTCTGAGTCATGAGATGTATGCATCAACTCCTGAAGAGGAGGCATACATGCAGAAAGTGCCTTATGCTTCGGCTATAGGATCTATAATGTATGATGTTAGATGCACAAGGCCTGATGTGGCGTTTGCTCAAAACTTGGTCAGTAGATACCAACGGAATCCAGGGTAGCTCCACTGGGTTGTTGTTAAACATTTTCTACAGTATTTGAGGAATACGAAAAGTAATGTTTTGGTATTCAGAGGGTAGCCATACAGATAACTAAATGTGGTTTCGATTAGGAATCTTATTGAAGATCTTGGGATGATGCTTGCAATAAAAGAACCTATTGATATGTATTGTGACAATTTTGCCACAATAATATTTGCCAATGACCCTGGAGTCATGAAAGGCGCCAGACACTTTATGCGTAGACATCACTACGTCCGAGAACAAGTTGAAGCTCGGGAAATCAAATTGATGAAGTTCACACAAATGATAACGTAGCAGATCCTTTGACTAAGACATTACCTAGACCAAAGGTAGTTAAGCATGGCAAGGTGATTGTGCTGCAACTAGCTAGCGAACTCATGCAATAAATCTGTGATTAGTATTTGGATAAAGGATGTTATGACATTATTATATAATGAAATAAAGATTGGATTTCGTTTATTTCTATTATTTAATAAGTGTATCCTATTTTACATGTTTTACTCCATGAATAAAAGTTATGCTAAATGTCCGTTGTCGATTAATAATATGGGAATATTATTAAACTAAGACAAATCAAAATAGTGATAGAGTATACTTGAAAGTATATTGATCAATTTTGGATGATATTCGATGAATCGAATATAGGACTTATCCTAACTATATGTTATTACTTTATGAATCTTTGTCATTAAGTAAAACATATATAGTTATCCTTAGACTTGAGATACCAGGAAACTGTTATGAATCTAGTGCATATCTGTAGAATAATCTAACGCTAAACGTAACTGGTAGCTATAAGGATTATTTTCGGAAGTGTTGCAAAATTCATAAGTTTTGCTCGTAGTCAATATGGAATTTATTTCCTCAAATTTCCTTTTGGAGTTTAATACAGTTGGGCCCCTCGTGGGATTAGTAAGATGTTTGTGTGGCCACACCCAAATTTGTTTTGGTAATCTTGTTGAATCTGTGAACGAGAAACAGAATGGTAAATGAAAGGAATGACTGAGACCCATAACCTTATTAGCGTTGTATTAGAAATAAAAGGATAATAATAACGATGCAGAATCGTTAAAAGGTTTTGTCCAGGAGACCTTACTCGAGTTGTACTAGATGCATTTCTAGTGTAACTAGACGCTAGTCAATGTGATCACGATATTCAAAATATGTCCAAGTGGGAGATGTAAGTTTATGGACTTATATTTAATAGTCGTGTGATAGGATCGAACTCGAGATTACGGGATTGCACACAATACGTAAAGAGTTAATATAATTAATAAATATATTTATTGTATTTATTAATTTATTTAATAAATATATTTATGTATTTATTAATTTAACCGAGAAAGTAACTATATAACTTTAACGGTCGTTAAATAATTAATAATTAAGTTATAACAAATGTTAAATAAATATATAGTATACATATACAAAAGGAAAGAAGTTTGGAAGATTCTGGAACACCCCTAAGGGGTGTTATAGGCGGCCGATTATGGGCTCCAAGGGAGGGGGCATTTGTTGCCTTTTATTCATGGAGTTTAGGCCTATAAATACACCTCCTAATCCCCTCATAATCATACAACAATAAATTTTCTCCCTTCTCTTTTTTTTGGTCGATCGCCACCCCCTCCAACAAAAAGGTTTCGGTTGGTTTTCTTGGTTGATCAATTGTATACTTAATCTAGTTCTAGCCCCTCTCTAGGGTTGTTGGGTAGATTAATTACAAGCGTTGTAGCTCGGTTTTCACGTGCTAGAATCAAGATTAGCTCGTTGTATTACGTGTGTACAAGAACGTAATATAGTCTTACTTTAGACTATATCTTGGTATATACGGTTTAAACCTGAATCGGTGATTTGTTCTTCGTCTTGTGGAATTGCTTTAGCGTAAAGGTATGTAACCTTAATTCGATTAATTATTTGTGTTATTATATGATCTTGTTAAATCGCTTCCGCTATATGTGCTTTGATCTCCTTTAGGGTTTTATATAATTGTTATGATACCAATAAACCTTCAGGATTTAAATGAAATCCATCAATGTATGGCATGAAAGCATAATCGTCATGATGAAAACATAATCAACATAGGGAGTCATGAAAACATAATCAGCCTGAAAACGAAATCAACATGGGAGTATGAAAACATAGTTGTCGTAAAGGACATAAAAGTGTAATCAACAAAGATTTATTATTGACTAGTGTGGAAGGCTATGGTTCAATCCACAAAATTCGAAGAAAATACATGTGAATAAGTATGGATGATTATGGTTCAATCCATACTTGTCAAATTTCAAGGAAAAATATCATGGATAGAAATTAACCACATCGGACTAAATATGGATGGTTGTGGTCCAATCCATACTAGTCAAAACTTTAATGAAAACATCGTAAGTAAGGATTCAACAATACTCAAAATAAATTTATCGTTACATGGAATGTAACAACGTCGTTCTAGGAAAGCCTGGTGACTACCCACAAGCTACAGGTCAAGTTTTAGAACCTACAGATCGAAACCAGGCTCTGATACCATAATTGTAACACCCCACTTTGATAAGTGGATCGTTACATGATGATTATGGCGTGTCATCAAACCATGCAAGGTAATATGTCCTAAAACATAAATGACCATAAAGGAAAGCCGGAATCAAACATCGGCCCCCAAACATAAACTCAAAATGCATAAAGTAAATGAAGTGCCAAAAGGAAGAGAAGTATAAGGTAGCTCTCATCCTAAGCACGTCCTCTCCACGCACGAGTCAGTCCTTGGGTACCTGCCGTTTGGGACATAGAAAGAAAATATACGATTGAGCAATACGCTCAGTGAACGGATATAATGACATAAATGAATAACTGAATCATAATTAAAGATTTGAAAAGCAACGGAATATGTATAAGTCCTGGAAAACCTGGGAGTTTAGTTTAAAAACATATTTATACTGAAAGGTCTTATGTTTATGTTTATACTGAAAAGTCTTATGTTTATGTTTATATTGAAACTGTGATTTAAATGCCAAAGAGCCCATATAGGTCATGAAGGTATCAACATGCATGAATACCTAGAGGGGTGACCTCATCATGCAATTAGAGGGGTTGCCTCTGATTATAATAGTCTGGGTGGAGGGATCAGCTCCATGTAACGGATGTAGAGCACACACCACAATCACCATGTAATCTGCTAACTTGTTCTAGGATGACTCATTCGCCCCACATGATAATAATAATAAAAGGCCAAATAATTGAAAGGGATGTCACGAGCAATCACTCTCACCGCGGAAGAGTCATAACACCGGTGCCTAAAGTGTTATGGTTATGGTACCTCCATAACTAGGTGGAACTGACATGCATGTATATAACTCAAGCAATCTAAAATATTAACCATATTAAATACTGATAAGTTTAAAGTAAATTAATGGGGAAAACAGATGGCTGCAAACGAGGAATCCTGAATATAGGAAAAAAAATATCCTTACTGAAGGACGGAATATTCGTACATTGTGTCCGGTAATGAGGATGAAAACGAAAGCGGATGAATTACTCCGACTTCACGATAGCTACATAATAAAAGGGACATGAATAAGTTGTTTGTTTACGTATACTTATTGATTATTAGTTTACTTGACGTGTTTTAAATTTGTTTTACTTGTTCTTGTCTTGTTTTATTGTTTCATATTTTATCATGTGATTCTTCGTATTTTATGTGTTCTTGATTAGTGTATTTCATGTTTTATGTGTTATAGTACATGTTGTATCATAATGAGTAACTTTCTAAAAATAGCAGGTTTCTATATATAGTAACTTTCCAAAAAATAGAAAGTTTCCATAATTAGTAAGTTCCCAAAAATAGAAACTTTCTATATTTAGTATGTTTCCATAAATAGCATGTTTCCATATTAGTATGTTTCCATAAATAGTAATAAGCTTATTAAATAAGTAAATGATATAAGCTATAGTTTAATAAGCATATATGTCATGATTATTAAATATAATAATATAGTAAAGTTTATTAATAATAATACTTTATTCTTAACATATGATTATTAATTAATAATATAATACATAATATTATATGTAATAATTAATTAATAATATTACATGATTTATTAATTAAACTTTACCTTAATGATTAATGTATAATTAAATTAAAGTATGTCATTAATTTAATTAAACCTTGGTTAAAATAACATGAATTAATTAAGCTAAGTTTTCTAATTAATTAAAGGTGACATGAATAATTATACTGATAATTATTATAACTTAAAGTTTATAAAATGGTCATGTTTAATTACCATGATAATTATAATAAAAATTATATCCTAAGTCTTGTTATTAATTAATTTTAATTAAACCATGTATTAAATAATAAAATTAATTAATAAACATAACATAAGTTTATTTAGCAAAAAGTTTAGCCAAACACCTCTTGGTGTGTTCGGTTCTACCCGAGCCCCACAAAGACCCACCGAGACCTTGGAGGTCTCGGTTTACCTCGAACAACACAACAACACCACACCCTTGCGGTTGTGGTTTGTTGTCCCGACCACCAGCAGCCACCGGCTGCAATGCCAGTGCCACTGCCGGCACAAAACTACCCCCGGCTCCAGCCGGGGTTCCCCTGTTGTGTCATGCGTTCCCACTGAGAGCATCAAAGCTCTCGGTTTCCACTGGTAACCAAACGCACCCACTGCTGGACAGTTTGGGGTTGTGGCTGACCAAAAGAAACCACCACCGACCCCTTATGGGGTGCGGCTGGTCAAAACAAAGCACCACCGAGAATTATGGGACTCTCGGTTTGCGTACCCACGACAACCAACAAAAATAAACCCGATCCCATGTTTAACCTTTTTAATAACATGTTTTTAACAATGGTTTTTAAAGATCCACGAACAATTAAACATAAATAAATAAAAAGATTAAATGTTTAAAGATACCGAATGCGTGACTAGTTTAATGATTAGATCACAAACACCGACCCGTATTTATTCAAAGATCAAAAAGCAAAATCACCTCCTTGTGTTTGTGTGTATGCCGCGGCCAAGAAGAAGAGACAAAAGAATTTTAGGAGTTTTTTTATTATTTCCTGTAAAGTGGATAAATGATACTTCCCTGAAGTTTTATTTGTTTGATGATTAGGATAGTTAATGGGTCGGGCCAAGGCCCCTTTTTCCTTTCTTTTGCCGACCAAACACACACCCCTTTATATGTTTCATTTTTTATTTTCGTGCTTAATTATTAATCATGTGTGTTCGTGTTTTAATGTCGTGTTTTATTCTTGTTACGTTTTTAAATATTATACATAAATACATATCGTGAGTTAATGATAATATTAATATACGTAATACTTGTTGTAATTAATTAATATACGTAATACTTACGTTAAATGTTCATGATACGTGTCATATATTAATTAATCGTAAAGTTTTAATTTATCCGTGTTTTCATGTATTTAATGATCTAAGGTATTTTTAAAGCGGGTTTTACAGCTTGCTACACGCTCTCAAGTTTTGATGACACCATACCACCATCGGCTAGGATGTCCGATATCTATGAGCCATTAAAATCATTAATACTCCACCACGAAAAGATCTTGGACCAAACAACATAAGCAAAAGGACATCGAACCAAATGTGATCAATTGTTTCAACGACACTTTCGCAACATGGACATAACGTCGAGTGTAGATCTATTTTAATATGATCAAGAAGAGACCTTAAAGGGATCTGACCACCTTTTAATCTCCATATAAAGACATTTACTATTCGAGGCACGAACTTACACTACAACATTTCTTCAACATAAGCAAACGATCGGAAAATGTTCCCATCTATCAACTCTCTAATATGTTTAACCGTGAACACCGCACCATTTGACTTGTTTGACATAAAATGATACCCAACTGAACAAAATCAGCCCATTGATAAGTCAAGCATAGGAACCAAAATGTGCCTTTAAATCTTGAACTTTATGGTGAGTCCAATTCTGGCAACCATTTTGCTAGCCTAAAATCACAAATCTGAATAAAAGGTGGTTATTTTCTGTCTAAAGACTCCAAACACACCTTAAAAGTTGCATATTTTTCTAGTTTACACCTCAATTAGACGACCATCTTTTGAGTTGTCAACTACTGTGATTTCAACAAACTAAACCATGTGAAATTTTGAAACTGATTTTGAAATTTTAGATTTTTGCCAAATCTACTAAAATTGCTATTTTTCAAATGCTGTTTTTTCGGCGAGTCCTGTCTCCAGGGGCGGAGCTACATGTTAAGTAGTGGGGGGTGTTGCCCCCAACAAAGCTCCAGCGGACACAAAAAATACATAGGAAAAATGTTAAATATGTTGAGAAAAAGTTTGATGCCCTCAGATAAATCATCAAAGTGCCCTCGACATTTTGTCATATTAACAACAAGTGACCACTTTCTTGCCAGAATTGTTCGTGGACTTGTAGTTATCGGAAAAGAACAGACAACTTGCGAATCTTGAAGATAGAGAAGTTGGGAATGACAAGTGAGTGGGCGTGTTTAGTTGGTAGTATTAAATAAGCCTCTTATTAATTGTTAATTACAGTATTTATTAATGTAGTAAAAAAATTATACAGTATTTGATAATAACTTTTTTCCTGAAAAAAAAATAATATACCTTTTTTAAGATATTAGGATTTCCAAAATCACCATCACGTTTTTAGAAGGTGATGGAGTACCCAAGTATTGAAGAACGGACTGACTTGTTTATGGAGTCCCGAGATCGCGTGACGAAGAGGGGTTTAGTAAAACGGGCATAACTTTTGCATCATAAGTCCGTTTTCAGACCGTGGCCTGTCAAAACGTGCGTAAAAAGGAGGCCAACGACGCTATAATCACCTTTTAGCTGATTGCGGATTTTCCAAGGCCCGAAAAGCCTTTTTCTATCAGTTTTTTGCATATTTATGTTTTTTTCACTTTTAGTTGGACTTTGTCATTGGGCTATGGTCCAGCCCGTTGGATTTTTAGGGTTTTTCTTTGTTTGCAGTCATTTTTAATGAATCTGTTGTAACCCTAGCAAGACAGTTATCAGTTTAATAAAAGTTAAACCACTGGCCGTTGTGTTGCCGTGTTTTACCCTAATTTTCGGGCATTCTTCAGAATCAACGATTATTAGGAGAATTGTTTCTGGCATTCTTGTTGAATCAACAGATCCAATTACTTATCTTTGTTACTTTGTTTTTTAGTCTACATCAGTTGGTATCAAGAGCCAAAGTTCCTGATCAAGATGCCTCCAAGGAGAACTAGGCCTATTCACGATGTGAATGAACAGGAATTTGAGCAGCGTATGATGGACAAAATGGAGGAGCGATTCAATCAAATGTTTGATCAATTGACCGACCAGATGAACACTTTGATGATCAATAGGAGGCCTCGTAGTCGTCGTCATGAGGACGAAGATGCAGATCTGGAAGAAAATCCGTTTGGTGATGGTTTGTCTAATGATGAACAACCAGTAACCGTGTTGTCCACGTACCATGATCTCGATGTCTAGTCGCTCCAAGTCTCTTATGATTTCTTCCTCAATTTTAATGCCATTGATCATTCCGGACTTCCTGCTAAGAGCATCTGCTACTACATTCGCCTTTCCGGGATGATACTGTAGATTAATGTCATAATCCTTCAACAGCTCTAACCATCTTCTCTGCCTCATGTTCAATTCACGTTGAGTGAAGATATACTTCAAGCTCTTGTGGTCCGTGAAAATGTCACATAATTCTCCATATAAGTAGTGCCTCCATATCTTCAATGCAAACACGACTGCAGCAAGTTCCAAGTCATGCGTAGGGTAATTTTCTTCATAAGGCTTAAGCTGCCGTGAAGCGTACGCGATCACTTTTCCATGTTGCATGAGAACACAGCCAAGTCCCCTCCCCGATGCATCACTGTAGATTTGAAATCTACCCGTACCAGATGGGAGAGTAAGAATAGGTGCATATACTAGCTTCTGCTTCAGGTCTTCAAAGCTCTTCTCTCGTTCTTCAGTCCAGATGAATTTCTACCCTTTTCGCATCAGTTTGGTCAATGGTAGTGCTAAGCGAGAAAAGTTCTCCACGAACCTACGGTAATAGCCAGCTAAGCCTAAGAAACTGCGGACTTCCGTCACTGATGTCGGCCTCGGCCACTTAGTAATGGCCTCAACCTTCGCTGGATCCATAGTGATTCCTTCTGCTGATACAATGTGACCTAAGAATGCCACCTTGTCTAACCAGAACTCACACTTGGAGAATTTAGCATACAGCTGCTTTTGGCGAAGAATCTATAGTACTGTAGAAGATGGTCTTCGTGTTCCTCCTTGGTCTTTGAGAAAATCAGGATGTCATCGATGAAGAGAATGACGAACTTGTCCAGAAATTCATGGAAGATTCTGTTCATCAAGTCCATGAACACTGTTGGAGCATTTGCCAGGCCAAATGGCATAACTACAAATTCGTAGTGGCCATAGCGGGTACGAAAAGCAGTCTTGGCGATGTCCTGCTCCTTAACTCGTAGCTGATGATAGCCTGACCTAAGATCAATCTTGGAGAAGTGTTTGGCCCCTTGGAGTTGGTCAAACAGATCGTCTATACGCGGCAGTGGATACCTATTCCGGATAGTAATCTTGTTGAGCTCGCGATAGTCTATGCAAAGACGCATACTGCCGTCCTTCTTCTTAACAAATAAGACCGGTGCGCCCCATGGAGATGCGCTCGGTCGAATGAAACCTCGTTCTAGAAGTTCTTGCAGTTGATCCTTCAGCTCTATGGGAGCCATGCGATAAGGATCCTTGAAGATTGGTTCAGCTCCTAGAATAAGCTCGATATTGAATTCCACTTCTCGTGCAGGTGGTATGCCCGGAAGTTCTTCTGGAAATACATCTTGGAATTCCGACACTATTGGTTGATCCTGAATTGATGGAGATTCAGCATCCATGTCGTGAACCGTAGCTAGATAACCCTCGCAGCCATGTGACAGTAGTGCACGCGCTTGCAGGGTAGATATGATTTGTACAGACCGTCTGGGTACGAACCCATTATGAATATACTCTGGTACATTTAACATCACCGAAGATAACTCGATATGAATGGCAGTCTATGGTAGCATGATGCTTGGATAGCCAATCCATGCACAAAATCATGTCAAAGTCATTCATGTCCAGCGGAAGTGCGTCAACATGACGAAGCTTATCGTCAAAGTCTAGGGGAAGACTCTTTTATACATGGGTGATTAATACAGAGTCCCTCAAAGGCGTGGAAATAGTAAGTCTATTCTCTAGTGGCATGGGGAGCATCCTAATGTTCTTAGCATAAGCAGTAGAAATGACCGAGTGAGTAGCACCCGTATCGAAAAGAACACACGCAGCTTGACCATACATATACAAGATTCCAGTGATGGTACCTGTAGACTTGTTGGCCTGGTCTTGAGATGTCGTGTAGACACGCCCAGTGGTAGGAGGCGGCTTGGTATCAGCATGTCCTGATGTACCCTCCATCTCGCCCTTACAGCAATCCTTCATGATATGGCCAGGAAGACCACACTTGAAGCATGCGTCAGTGTTACGACGACATGGCCCTGGGTGCCTACGATGGCAAGTAGAGCAAAGAGGATGAGTATATCCTCCAGCAGGTGCTCTGGCTGGCTGAGGACCTGATAAAACATTTTACATAAGACATGATAATAGGGTACAAAGGACAATGCGGATAATCGTAATATTGAATACCAGTGATAGCTGGACGGCTAGGCTGTGAACCTCTCTGGTTCTGATCCCTACCGTTTCCATGGTTCCAGGTAGGAGTTTTTCTAAAGTGTCAGTATCTGAGTTATAACATGGAATCATAAGAAAATGCGTAAGTATTAGGACCTGCTGTTGTTGGAGTGTCTAGCATTGTTACGGTAATTATCATTACCGCCACGCCTATCCGTAGCAGAACAGTCGTTAGTCTGACCGTTTCCCTTGGGCTGATGAGGCTGCTGCTGAGTAGCCGGCTGAGACCGGTCCCCAGTTTTCTGCCTGGAAGATACAATTTAAAGAGATGAATAATTGACATATAAGGAAAGAATAAGGATTGGTCCCCGCTTGAATACGAATGTTTACCTCTTGTCGGGTCTCTTAGCTTCCCCGAACTCATCTCTCTCCTGCAGCATCTCCAGCTTACGTGTCGCATCGGCCACTTGTGCTACAGTGGTGAACGTAGCACACACCAGGTTGTTTGTGACCGATGTGCGAAGAGCCCACCTAAAGTGGTGTGCCTGCTCTTCGGGAGTACCTGCCGCTGCACCAAGGAAACCAGCTAAGCGAAGAAAGCGCTACATAAACTCGTTGCTATTCTCCCCAGCTCTCTGTCGGATCCCATGGTACTCCCTCTTGAGCTTGTCTTGCTCAGCCTTGGGAAAGAACTGCTCCATCACCCTGTCCTTGAACTGAGCCCAAGTCAAACCAGCAACCCAATCGTCAACTCCCTCAGACTGCATCAATGCTAACCAGCAATTTAGCACATCGCCTTCGAACCGATAGCATGCCAACCTCGCCTTGTACGCGGGGTCACAACCCATAGCATTGAAAATCTTCTCGATGTGAGCCAACCAGCTTTCAGCATCACTAGGGCTATCTGTTTTCTCAAAATCTCGAGGAAGGAGCTTGTTGAATCTCTCCAGCCATACTGCCAATGTCACTGGAGGAGGAGGAGGAGGTGCTTGGTTATGCTGCTGATTGTTGGCAGCTTGAACCTAAACCCTGATGTTGTTCCTCAGTTGAGGAAGCAAAGCTTGCATTGCAGCTTGGATTGCAGCATTGAGTTGTTCCTGTTCGCGTGTGAGAACCATCTGACAGTATAACATAGAACATATGATTAACAGATCAAAACATAAAATATATATACATGAAAAAAAATTATACCAATAAATACAGAGAAAAATTTTATGCAAGAAAATTTGTGTATGAATGCATGATGCAGTTTTATGAAAACTTTTGTATGCTCGAGAGTGAACGCCTATGGTCAGTTCACCCAAAACAAAAGACATGACGAGGGGACGCCTATGGGTCGGTCCCAAATTTAAAAGTTTCGATAAACACATGCGACTAAATAGGGTCAGTCCTGTGCCAACCATTACTTAGTCATAAACCTGCGACAATGACATATATATGTATGCATAAAAATGATGAATGCATGAAAAACGACTGTCAGTTCTAGGAAGATCATAGTGACTACCCACTAATCACAGGTCATATTTTGAGATCCTACAGGTCGAAGCCTTGGCTCTGATACAATAATTGTAACACCCTATTTTGATAATGGAATGTCACGCGTAATTATGGCGTGTCATCAAAGCATAAAAGGATAAATGTCTAAACATTACATGACCATGAAAGGAAAATACCGGAATCAAACATCGGTAGTCCAAAAGTAAAGCTCATCACACACAAACATAAGTACTGTAAGTAAAAGGACTAAAAAATGTCCATAGTAAGAGTATCAAAGTAAAGATAATGCATAAAGTAAAGAAAGGCTAGAAAGCTTCCAGTCCATATGCACGTACGCTTAAAGTCTACGAGCGTCCCTGAGTACCTGCCGTTTTGGGAACATAGGAAAGGAAAACGGCTGAGCAATACGCTCAGTGCACGGATGTACAATAAAGCATGAATAGTATAAGCATAAAAGTATATAACAGCAGAAGAAACTAAGTCCCGAATAACCTGGTTAAGTCTTGGTAAAACTGGTTTTATAGTTTGAAAAGCCTTATGTTTATCTTATAAAAACTGTTTAACATATTCTACCATTAGCCAATATAGGTCATGAAAATCCACCGTGCATGAATACTTGGAGGGGTGACCACATCATGCAAATTAGAGGGGTTGCCTCTAATTTAATATACTGGTTTGGGTAGGAGGGATCAGCTCCTTGTGAAGGATGCAAGGCACACACCACATTTACACTGAGTAATCTGCTGAAAAACATGTAACTAGGATGCACCCATACGCCCTACATGATAAATATAATAATATGGCCTTAAAACTGAAGGGACGCCACGAGCAATCACTCCGCCGTGGGGAAGTCATAACACCAGTGCCTCTAGTGTTATGGTTATTGTACCTCCATAACTAGGTGAAACTGGTCATGCATGTATATGGTTATAGGTATTCTAAACTAAACATAAGCAAATCAAACATATAAACTTGTACTACGGGAAAACAGTTGGCTGCATACGGGGAATCCTAATAAGGAAAGAATGTCCATACTGAAAGGACGGGAATCCGTACCTTATGTCCAGTGAACGAAGAAGATGAACTGAGGAGAGTCCTACTTCGGTATCACTAATGCTACATAAATACATACATGAATATTACTAAATACGTAACTGGTTTTATGTCATGTCTTAGCTTATTTTATACGTTTATGTCATGTTTTACTGTTTTAAGCTTTAAACTGTGTTTATCTTATATTCTGTCTATTGTGATTAAGTATTACTTGTATTTCATGTATTATTATACTTACTGTGTAATAATAAGTAACTTTCTAAAAATAGCAGGTTTCCTAAAATATAAAGTTTCCAAAAATAGAAAATTACCAAAAATAGAAAGTTTCCAAAAATAGAAAGTTTCCAAAAATAGAAAGTTTCCAAAAATAGAAAGTTTCTAAAAATAGAAAGTTTCCAAAAATAGAAAGTTTCCAAAAATAGAAAGTTTCCATAATTAGATATAAGCTGGTTAAATAAGCTAAGTATATAAGCTTAAGTGTTTTCTGATTATTTTTCTAAGTCATAATGATATAAGGTATAGTTTATTAATTATTACATGTAATTTAAGTAAACTATAGGTTAAAAGTATTTAATTATATATATCATGTTTTTAATTAAATATAGTTAAATACTTAGGTTAAAACATGTATTATTAATTATTAATAATATAACCTAAGTCATGTTAATTAATAAATTAAAACCATGGTTTTAATAATTAATTAATTATAAAGTCTAGAAAAATATAAATACTTAGGTTAAAAATCCATGATCTAATAATTAAATTATAACCTAAGTCATGTTTTATTAAATTAATCATGTCATATAATTATTAATTTAATTTTAACATATGATTATTAAAACATAACCTTAACATAAACCATGAACCGGATCGTGACTAGAAACCATGAACCGGACTTGAAATCAACTCAATACCCCGAACCACTTCGGTGTTTCCCCCCTTGTTGCTGTTGCCGTAGGACCCACACCACCAAACCGAGACCTTGTGGTCTCGGTGGTGGTCCATGTGCCAAGCCGAGACCCCCTTGGGGTTTGGTTTAGGCGCCAGCCACAACAAAACACCCCTAAATCCTCCTTTTTGATTTACCCCATAACCATTTACATGTTTAGTTTATGTTTTTAATTAGGTTTTTAAAAATATCATGTTCTTATTTAAGTTATTAAATCAAAACAAAAAGAAAAAGGATTAAAAAGGTATATCTAATGCGTGGATCTAACGAGGATGAACACACACGAACACTTGCACAAAAATCAAGATCAAAATCAAACAACCCCCCCCCCCCCCCCCCCCCCTTGTGTGTCTTGTATATGCGGCGGCCAAGAGGAGAGCAATAAGGAAAAGGAGAAAATCTTTTTAGGTTTTTGATTTATTTTACTGTAAAGTGAAAATAACTAGCAAAATTTACCTTAACCCCTTCTTAGTAAAATTTTGATGGGCTTGGTCCATCCTTCCTTGTGTAGCCGCGGGTAGGGGGCCCCACATGGGGTACCCGTACCGTTTTCCGTGTCTAATTATTTAAGTGTTCGTTCGTGTTTAGTCGCGTTCGTGTTTTATGTGTTCTCGTTA
This sequence comes from Glebionis coronaria, assembly GCA_025667525.1. NCBI lineage: Eukaryota > Viridiplantae > Streptophyta > Magnoliopsida > Asterales > Asteraceae > Glebionis > Glebionis coronaria. Next base: position 598,014,294 of record CM046874.1, read on the forward strand.
AATATTAACCGTGACTTAATATATTTATTCGTGTTCGTAATAAATATATATACGTAATTAATATTAGCTCGTGATTTAATTACGTTCATGATTTCATGATCGCCTGCTCGTGATTAATTATTGTTTAAATAATTACTGTGTGTCCATACGTAATAAATACTTATCGTGTTCTAACACGTACGTAATACGTAAAATTCTAACACGTGAACGTAATCATACTATAAAAGGAAAGTTGTAATCTAGTACGTACGATCTTAAGGGTACTATTCATGGTAAAAGCATGTGGGTTTTACAGGAAGACCGCTTTCAAGACACGTGAAGGGTTGTATGAGTGGTTGGTCATGCCTTTTGGTTTATCAAACGCACCAAGCACATTTATGTGTGTGATGAATCAACTGCTCAGGCCTTTTATTGGCAAGTTTGTGGTTGTTTATTTTGATGACATTCTTATTTATAGTGCTTCTTATAATGAGCATGTCAATCATGTGAGGAAGGTCTTGACCTTGCTTCGGAAGGACAATTTTTATGCAGCCACGAAGAAATGTGTGTTCATGACCCCTAAAGTTTTGTTTTTAGGGTATGTTGTTTCTGGTGATGGCATACAGGTGGATGAGTCTAAGGTAGCAGCTGTTCAGGAGTGGCCAGCTCCAACTACCATTACTGAAGTTCGGAGTTTCCATGGTCTTGCTTCTTTCTATCAGCGGTTTATCCCTAATTTCAGTTCCATTATGTCCCCTTTGACAGACTGTATGAAGGGTAAGTCATTTGTGTGGACGGAGGAAGCAGAGATGGCTTTTCAGGTTGTCAAGGAAAAGCTTACTACAACGCCAATCCTGGTATTGCCTGACTTTTCTAAAGTTTTTGAGCTTAATACTGATGCTTCTAAGGTTGCAATTAGTGGAGTTCTTAGTCAGGGTGGGCGGCATGTTGTCTGTTTTAGCGAGAAGTTGACAGGGCCGAAGTCGAGGTACTCTACTTATGACTTGGAGTTTATGCAGTGGTCCAAGCTGTGAAGCATTGGCGCCATTATTTGTTTCATAAGGAGTTTGTTTTGTTCACTGACCATGATTCCTTAAGGCATATTCGTACTCAAGATAAGGTTTCACATAAGCATGGGCGTTGGTTGGCTTTTCTTGAGAAATTTACTTTTGTGGTGAAACATAAAACGGGTGCTTCCAATCGTGCTGTTGATGCCTTAAGCAGGAGAAGTAGTTTACTTGTAACCATGCAGGTTGATGTTCCAGGACTGGATGTCATTCGTGACATGGTGACTGTGGATCCATACTTTTCAGTTGTTCTGCAAGATTTGCGATCCGGAGAGAAAACAGATTTTGTTATGCATGATGGGTTCCTATTCAATGGGAATCAACTTTGTATTCCTGATTCAATTCTTCGCATGCAAATTATTAAGGAGTTACATGGTGAAGGACATGTTGGTCGTGATCGCACTTTATAGTTGGTTCAAGCTTCTTATTTTTGGCCTACTATGAGGAAGGAAGTGGATCGTTACGTCAAGAGGTGTCGTATTTGTCAAGTTTCAAAGGGGACGGCTACTAATGCAGGACATTATTTGCCTTTGCCAGTTCATTTGCAGCCCTGGGTTGATATTAGCATGGATTTTGTGTTGGGGCTACCTCGTACTCAAAGGGGTAATGATTCAATATTTGTTGTTGTTGATCGTTTTTCTAAGATGGTTCATTTTATTCCTTGCAAGAAGACAACAGATGCATTTAATGTAACCCAACTTTTCTTTAGGGATGTGTACCGTTTACATGGTTTACCTTCCTCCATTGTTTCTGATCGGGACACCAGGTTTTTGGGTCATTTTTGGTGTAGTTTGTGGAAGATGGTGGATACTCAACTCAATTTTAGTAGTGCTTTTCATCCTCAAACTGATGGGCAAACTGAAGTTGTTAACAAGTCCCTTGGTAACCTGTTAAGGTGTTTGGTGGGTGATCATGTGAAGGCATGGGATAAGAAGTTGTATCAAGTTGAGTTTGCTCATAATCATGTTGTTAATCGGAGCACTGGGTTTAGTTCTTTCCAGGTGGTTTATTCTGCTCAGCCACGTGGTCCTCTTGATCTTATGACTCCTCAGATTTCTAGGTCTGTTCCGAAGAAAGTGCAGGATTTTGTTGAGGGGTTGCATGATGTTCATAAATCTGTTCGTGCCAACTTGGTTCGCGCTAATTCGAAGTACAAGCAGGATGCAGATCAAAAGAGGAGACATGTTGACTTTGAAGTAGGAGACTTTGTGTGGGCTGTTTTGACTAAGGATCGTTTTCCAGTTGGTGTATATAATAAGTTGTCTGCTATGAAGATTGGTTCAGTGGAGATTGTGGATAAGATGAACTCAAATGCTTATCGTTTGAAGTTGCCAAGTCATATTCGTTGTTCTGATATTTTTAATGTGAAGCACTTGTTGCCTTACCATGGTGATTCTTCAGATGATGATACAGTTGGGAATTCGAGGGCAAATTTTTCCTATCCAGGGGGGAATGATGGAGGCCCAAGTATTGAAGAATGGGCTGACTTGTTTCTGGAGGCACGAGATCGCGTGACGAAGAGGGGTTTAGTAAAATGGGCATAACTTTTGCATCCTAAGTCCGTTTTCAACCCGTGACCTGTCAAAACGTGCGTAAAAAGGAGGCTGACGACGCTGTAACCACCTTTTAGCTGGTTGCTGATTTTACAAGGCCCGAAAAGCCTTTTTACTATCATTTGTTTTGCATATTTATGTTTTTTTCACTTTCAGTTAGACTTTGTCATTGGGCTACGGTCCAGCCCGTTGGATTTTTAGGGTTTTTCTTTGTTTGCAGTCATTATTTAATGAATCTGTTGTAACCCTAGCAAGACAGTTATCAGTTTAATAAAAGTTAAACCACTGGCCGTTGTGTTTCCGTGTTTTACCCTAATTTTCGGGCATTCTTCAGAATCAACGATTATTAGGAGAATTGTTTCTGGCATTCTTGTTGAATCAACAAATCCAATTACTTATCTTTGTTACTTTGTTTTTTAGTCTACATCAGAAGGGTTGCAAAAATCATTTTACGTTATTAGTCGGGTATCGTCTAGCTATCAATCGAATGGAATTTTTTACATATAATTATAAAAATTAGAAATTATATGCTATTTGGCCGGTTTATGCATGATTTAACCAATTTTTATCTAAAACCGAGTTAACGATTTAGACGATTTTTGTTCGATTTGGCCGTTCTTTAACCGACTAGTGGTTACTTGATATTTTTCACCATACTGATTAACAAGACCGATTAGTTAAAATAAAAGTTTTTAATCCCCGTTTAATGTCTAGGCACCGGTTAATCTTCGGTTAACGTCTAGGCGCCAATTAATCGGCCGATTTTTGCAACAATGGGTATATACTTGACGTTATAGATTTTTCATACTTTTTTATGTGATGATTTTAACAAAAAAGTCACATTTTCTTAAACTAAATAATGTATAAGATGGTAAATTCTTTGGTATAATTTGGATAAGCCTTTACTTTACTTAACCAAAAGAATTCAGTACTATCTATACAACCAGCCCCTTATATGATTTCAAGAAAATCAAGGTTAAAATTACAAACATATTTTAAAATAATTTGACCTTATCAGCGGAATAATAATAATAAGTGCTAGAAGCATGAAAATAGCATTTTTGTTGCCATAAATCAAGCCTGACTTGGTTCAAGTTATATAAAAAAAATTATTTGATGCCCCCGTAGTTGTATTTCTTGGCTCCGCGACTGCTTGTCTCAAGTTTGGTATGAGGGTCATGGTCGTTGTCTAGTTCTCTGCCCGTTTTCCTACCTTGTGATTTCCTTAAGTTAAATATTAACCTTTATATAAAGGAGGAGAATCACGCATCCATAGGAGCAGTGATTCTCCTCACAAACCAACTTAAATATAATATCCCTCCTCTCTCACACCCCTTCATTCCCTCTCACAATTTTTTCACACACCAACACACACATCCTCCGTTCCATTATTTCAGTTTGTTTCCGTTACATTAACGGTCACTCCGTTTTATTAATTGGGTTTGCCCTTTGGGGTGATTAGTTTGCCCTTTGGGGTGATTGGTTTGCCCTTTGTTATTAACCTTTATATAAAGGAGCTGCATACTCTCTCTCTCTCTGGTTCGATATGTTGCATACTTCTCTCTCTCTCCCTCTACCCCAATAATACAATTTTGATCGGTTCGATATGATCTATATCACTGTTTCGATATGATCTATATATTTGGGGATCACTATTTCAATATGATCTATATATTTGGGGATCGTTGTTACTGTTTCGATATGATCTATATATTTTGGGATCGCTGTTTCGATATTTTGGTTGGTTTTGATCTAGCCGACCTAATATTCATGTTGTTAACCTTCAGCTAAATAAGGTAATCTGTGTTTTTTTGGGTGTCTACTGATTGTTATTTTTGTTCTGATTAGATTCATAGTCATGTTCCTCTTAAGAACCATCGCCGTCCAAAATCTTCCATTACGGTTGTGTGTTGGCAAATGGTTTTGGCCGTCGTAGTTTGTAACACTCACAGGATGTGTTAGGTAAACTAATATAAGCTATAATTGTTATCTCAGCCTTCGGTTAGGGTTGTGGGATGGAGATCGTTGCCCCCGATCATTGACGGGTTGGTGACGATCTGTGATGGCAATTTGTTTTTATCTGTATCGTTGCCCCCAGTTTTTAGTTAGGGTTGTGGGATGGAGATCGTTGCCCCTGATCATTGACGGGTTGGTGGCGATCTGTGATGGCAATTTGTTTTTATTTGTATCGTTGCCCCCAGTTTTTAGTTAGGGTTGTGGTATGGAGATCGTTGCCCCCGATCATTGACGGGTTGGTGACGATCTGTGATGGCAATTTGTTTTTAACTGTGTCGTTGCCCCCAATTTTTATTGGGTTGGTGACGATGATTCGCGATTGGCGTTTGTTCTATGCTGACTGTTCGTGGTGTTCGTTGTTGTATGGTTATTTGCAAATCACAGGATTTGCTTCAATGAGGCGATATACATTCATACACGGAAGATGTAGGTGTTAGTGTGTGAAACAAATTGTGAGAGGGAATGAAGGGCTGCGAGAGAGGAGGGATATTATATTTAAATCGGTTTGTGATGAGAATCGCTGCTCCTATGGATGCGTGATTCTCCTCCTTTATATAAGGTTAATTTCGAACTTAGTGGGCTATGAGACACCTGGATTATTGCCCCCGACTTTTGGAACGGTTGGTAGTAATCCCGATACATATTATTTGTTTGGTCACCTTTCTTCTTAGGCTATGATAAACAATGACCAGATTGAACAAGGTTGAGGCTGCCCGAATCTTGGCGGGGCAACCTGTTACGGATGCAGCCATGGCGGGTGTGCCCAGCTCTCCTTGACTGTGCCTTATTTGAGCCTACAATCGATGTTTCGTTCTTGCAGCCATGGCAGCCGTATCCTTTTTTCCTCTTTATGTACGTTATGACTTTAAACGGGCTATTGAAGTTGAGATTAATCATGGTCGGAGTTGGGTGGGGTTTTCTTGATGTGAGTTTAATCATGGTGACAGATCAACCTCATAAAAGGTATACACCTGTTATTTCACACTATTAGCTTAACCAATTACTCAATTATCTTAATTAGTTAGGTTTACAGGTTTTGGTTTTCTGCTGATTAGGGGCTTTCTGCTGATTAGGTTGCTCTTAATTTCTTTTCGTGGACCCGTGATTTGTTGCCTTCTGTAACTAGATCTACTCGGAATCATATCATGAAACCGTGACTTATTGGGGTTTGATGAAAACCCTTTGTTGGGTTTGATAGAAACCCTCATTTTTAGCTCTGATTCACAGATTCGGTTCGTACCAGGTTTAATGGAAACCCTTTCTTGAACAATACATTTTAATATTGGATTGGCAGCCCATTTATCGTTCATAGTGTTGCGTGACTTTCCTTTATCATAAATTAGATAATATTGAATTCGTACCGGGTTTGATGGAAACCTTTTCGTGTGTTTGATAGAAAGCCTAATTTTACATTTTTTCTAGCATGTATAGCCGGGTTATTTTGGTGGGGCAACCTCTTCGGGGTTGCAGCCATGGCACGTTTACCTTTCTCCTTCATCAGTGCCCTATTTGTTGTTTTCCCAGCATATATAGCCGCCTGTGTGTGTGTCAGAGTACAGAGAAGTGCGTGTTATGTATATGACAGGGAGAAGAGTTTGTGAGGGAGAGAAGAAATTTAGTTTTCCTGCCATATATACCCGGCTTATATAGTCGGTCCATATCTGATTCGGTGTTTGCCCTTACATATCATGAACTTCCTCTTTGTGGCTTACTTTTAAACCGTTTGGGTTTATCGTGTGTTAGGTCGGCATGTTCCTATTGTGCCATCTAAATGTTATTCTGATGATCTTGAGGGACGAAGGTAAGATATGAGATTGCGTGTATCTTGGCGGGGCAACCTCTTCGGGGTTGCAGCCATGGCACGTGTATCCTTTCTCCCTTATTTGTATCAAGCCTCATTATAAGTATTATGCTTTTGGGCTGGAAATAATTGCACCTGCGGGTACCGGTGTCTTAGCGAAATGATTAAGCACATTCCTAATAAGGAATTCTCATGTTTTGCTGTTAAGCATGAAAAGTGATTTGCAAACGTTCTCAAACAGATTTTATAAGACGGTAATGATACGATTATAAAAGGTTGTGATGATAAAGTTTAGACCTATTTATACGGGTCCGATTTCGGATTATGTGCATCTTGGCGGGCAACCTTATTAGGTTTGCAGCCATGGAGGCCATATCCTATTTTCTTATTGCTTACTTATATGAGCCTTATTATATTTGAAACAACGTATGTGATAATCTGAATAGTAGTACATGGTTCGAAACCTTGGTTGTTACTTGGCTTGCGAAGTTACTCATGCCAACCTGAAGGTCTTCAAGGTCTACAATCTGTTCCGCTATATATGTGAGGCAGCAGATGTGATTGTTGTTTGTAAAAGGGCGTGTTACAAGCTTGAAAACCTTCTGCCTTTGTTATGTGTAACAGCCATTTTCTAAATATAGGCGGTGATGAAAACCTCCTGCCTTTGTGTATTGTGAGCCGCATTTTACGGTCGCCCGTTTCTTGGCAGGGCAGCCACACATTCGTTGTGGTTGCAGCCATTGCGGATGTTCCGAGTGGTTCCCACAAAAGTAGATTTGAGCCTTAAAATAAAAAAATCGCTTTCTTTTGCATTATATGTATGCTTGATGATTCTGCGTGGTTGGTGTTCAGTTCGTGGTGTCGTTTGGCTGATGCAGATTGAAAAGGTAAATTTGAACCTAGAGACGAAAATCCTTTTTTATATACAGAAGAAAGCTCCCAAGTTCTCAAACGTTTCGGCTTACAAAAGTTTACTACGTAGGTTTTATCAAGAATCGGGAGTGGTTGGCTTACCGAACTAGGCAGCATATTCGCATTCCAGGTAACTTCATGTATCCTTCACCTTAGCTGCACATTTGTTATATTTGTCTGATATTTGTGACTTGTCTTCAAGGTCTGCAATCTGTTGCCGCTATATATGCGAGGAAGCATATGTGATTACTGTTTGTAAAAGGGCGTGTTACGAGCTTGAAAACCTTCTGCCTTTGTTATGTGTAACAGTCATTTTCTAAATATAGGCGGTGATGAAAACCTTCTGCCTTTGTGTATTGTGAGCTGCATTTTACGGTCGCCCATTTCTTGGCAGGGCAGCCACACATTCGTTGTGGTTGCAGCCATTGCGGATGTTCCGAGTGGTTCCCACAAAAGTAGATCTGAGCCTTAAAATAAAAAATCGCTTTCTTTTGCATTATATGTATGCTTGATGATTCTGCGTGGTTCGTGTTCAGTTCGTGGTGTCGTTTGGCTGATGCAGATTGAAAAGGTAAATTTGAACCTAGAGACGAAAATCCTTTTTTATATACAGAAGAAAGCTCCCAAGTTCTCAAACTTTTCGGCTTACAAAAGTTTACTACGTAGGTTTTATCAGGAATCAGGAGTGGTTGGCTTACCGAACTAGGCAGCATATTTGCATTCCAGGTAACTTCATGTATCCTTCCCCTTAGCTGCACATTTGTTATCTTTGTCTGATATTTGTGACTTATGTATGGTAAAGGAAATATTATAAATTTATCATAAATAAGAAGCTTCCTACTAAGAAGCTGATTTTACCTCGATATAAGTCGATAAGCAGTAGGACAAAATAGAACCACTTTTGATTAAACACATATGCAGAAAAACAACCCCAAACACTTGCTATAAGTTATGATTATAATGGTTGTGATATACATTTATGGAGATGTGTTTTTTGTTCATTAGGTTAATAATCTTGACTCAATGGAACCTAAAGTTACACCGGAGCAAGCGATTAAGCTATGTGATAGGAACTTTGGAGTTGGGGAGGATGGAGTCACATTCGCAATGCCTGGATCGACCGTGACTGACTATACCATGAGGATTTTTAATTCTGATGGTAGTGAGCCTGAGTCAGTTTCTTCTATAAGTTTATCTCGTGTAAACACTATTGTTAGTGGCTGTAATGTCAAACATGTACAACATTACTGTTAAAATATTAGATGAAACTATTGTTATTCATGTTAGGCTGAGAGATCATTTGTATCTATTTTTATTGTTAGAGGGTAACTAAAAAGTGTAATGTTCAAGAGAAACAAATGCCATTTTTAGCAGCGTTTATCTAAAAATAGCGGTTTAAAGTATCATTGAGATAACATTGGAAAATAGCTGGTATTATGGAATAGGTGATTTACGATACATGGTGTGGGGAAATAACTGTGTGTGTGTGTAGTTTGATGCGGTTAACATAAGTACTTATCACTCTCTGCGTATACACTCTCTGCAGGTGCGTATCGACACTATAACTTGGGAAATGAAAATGTGCATATGGAGTTAACATAGTCGAGGTATAATTTTCTTCTCAGCATTATAAGAGAGGGATACATATTGTGAAACGAGCTAGGTTGTAACTTGAGGGCATTGACAATTATAGGACATTTGGATTAGTAGTAAACGTTAGAGATTGCGTTTTACTTGATTTGGTATGATGCACAAAGCTATAGCATTTAGAAGTAGGACCATTTTAGCATATGAACGTTTTAACAAAGTCCTGAAGATAAATGCTACTTAGTGCCAAAATTCACTTTTTTACAATACATGAACGTGTGGGTTTGATTTCAAGGCAGTCAGATTGCAAAGCTTCTTTGGAAAGTAGATGTACCAACTGTTTCTCAATGGTAAGAAAGGTGAAACTATTTGTCATACCAGATTAAATTACAAGATTAGGTGTCGCAAGTAAAACTATGTAGATGGCCTAAATAAAATTAGTTGGTCTGCTTAAAACTATGTAGAGCGCCGTTATCGGACATTTCAGGCTGAGAAGAAGTTTATATATTTTGTTTGACTATGTAGGTGTTGCTTTAGGCAATAGTTGGATTTCTCCTGAAGATTTTGTGATATGTCCATAATTTTGGTAAACAAAAATAGGTCTTCTTATGTGTTTTTTAGCTATCAAATGAAACTGACGGACCGACGTTTTCAGCTTTCTTGGAGTCCTTTACTCAAAGATGTTTCAAGAATCGATGATGTTGGATTGAACAAATCGAATAGGTTCGATCAAAACCCCTGGAATCTATAAACTCTTATAGTTTATGGGCATCACTTGAAGTTTCTGATCTTTCTGCTATTTATGCAGTTTAGCTCTGAAAATTCAGCAGCAGATAGCAGACGATCAGTATGTAGCGACTACGGGCTACCGGTTCATGGTCTGAGCTTGAGGAAGTTATTGATGATAGCAGTAACGGTGTGGTATGTTACGGGTCAAATATCATCTGATTTTCTACTTAAACATAAGCTTTAACAACAGAAAACATAATGTAATTGCAACAATCTTTTGTAGACAAGTGTACTTTAAAACAGGTTAACATAATGTTCGAGACAGATTTGTTATTCAATCCCTGTCGTTGCTAACAACCCGCAGCAAAGCGCGTCCCTTTTGTTATTCCCTAACAAGTTTACAGCTAAACCTATACACCGTCGTTATATTGCCCGTGCTCCCCGCAGCGGAGCGCGGGCACAGAGCCTAGTACATACTAAAACTACTAAATGTTAAGGGACCGATTTGCAAAGTAAATGAACAATTTAAGAATTTGCAACAATTAGCAGATATATGAACCGCTTTGTATCCTTCTTAAACTAAGAATCAAATTCGAGACATATAAATACATATTTTTGGGAACTAAAATCGAAACACCAAAAATACTTGAAAAATCGATTGAAGTTGAGGTTTGACATATTATTCAAAGTTCGAACGTCAGTTTTTTAAGGTAAATTTTCATCTTATACATTTGATTAATACCTTGTTTAATCTTATACATTAGTATCTAATTAGGGTTCAAAAGTTGGATCATCATGCATGATTGTTTTTATGTAACTACACTTTACGTTCAACCAAACAAACATTCAAGGAATATCTATGCTTTTAAGATGTAGTACGTAGTACTAGCATTTATAATCGTTATATTCTAAACTGGAGTTCTTTTGTTATTAACTAGAATGATGAAAAGATTGTACACGAAGCCATCAAAAGTTGATGCTGATCATTTTGGGGAGATTCAACCTCAGGAACTTAAATTCAGATTCACACCCAAGACACAAATATCATGCGTTGTAACACTTGCTAACAAATCCGATTGTCCTATGGCGTTTAAGGTTAAAGTTTCAGATGTGAAAAGCTATTGTGCACGACCCGGCGTTGGCATTATCAAACCACATTCAACATGTCAAGTACAGCTCATGAGAAAGGCTCAAGATGTCGTGCCTCCTTCTAGTGTTATTGCCAAAGAAAAGTTCTTGTTCCAACGAGCTTTTGTCCCTAGAAAAACATCCATCAATGACGTCTCAGATTTATTTCGTGCTAATGAAGGAGGCAATATAAATCAAACGGAACTTAAGGTGGTCCTCGATGTGCCCAAGGAAGTTATTGAAGATCAAGAGTTGGAGATAGCATTACAAGAACTTGCATTAAAACTGAAGAACCTGAAGTAATTAAGCGTAAAGTACTGGAGAAGCTTTAGTAGAACTTATTGAGCAGAAGAATAGTAGTTAACGGCACGCATAAGTTTGTTTTAGCATGAACGCCGTTGGGTTTCTCATTTTGATCTTGTCATACTGTTTATGTAAAGTAGAGATCGTTATAAACTCTAAAAGTGCTATGTTGGAACGACTAGCTAGTCAAAAACTACAGATGTTAATGGTTAGATCTTATTTCGGTTTTATGTTGGTTCCTTCTGTCAATTTAACTTATTGCTTCTCAATCTGTTAGTTCCTTTTTATTACAAGTCTGAACTTAACTTCTAAATACCACAAAAACTTTCTTTTATTTTCCGATAACAGGTAAACTTTTACAATTTACAAAGAACTCTATAAATACAGAACTACGGCATAGAAGAGTACATAGATGGATCGACAACCTTATCTTTCATTCTTGATGAGGCGTGATCAAGATACATATAACAATATTTTTAAAGTAACGGAAAAAAGATGCTTATGTACATAAGAAACAAATTACATCAAAAATTTCACCACCTGCAGACAGGAACTTGAGTCTGGTTACAACTTGAAGCCGAAGCCAGTATAGTGATCAACCCATTTTATTCGACTTATGGGAAGCGACCATACTATAAAATTCCTCACTAAATAGTTCTTCATAGCGTTTTTTTACAGATGACCCGCGCTTACAGTTTTTCATTGCAAATTCCAGTCCAGCTTGTTCACCTCTTAGAAGCTGTAAAACCTGCATAAAACTAAAATAAAGATCAAATTTCGACTCTTTGCTTACACTAAAAGATTCGTAGAATATCAAAGAAGATAGTTAAACATGCCTGGTTCATATCTGGGCGTCGAATGGATGAGCGTTGTATGCACAAAGATGCAGCCAAAACCGTCAAATGCAATTGTCGTTTGTTACAGTTGTCATCAACTGCAGGATCTACAAGCTCTCGAACATTGTTCTTCCTGAGCAATGGTTTCGCCTGTTGGAGTAAATAGAAAATTTTATTTTACTAAGACATATTAACATTGGTAAATTTTCATATTCAACGAGGTCAAACAAAAATCCTTACCCATAAAACAAGACTTTGCTGTGAGTAATCTAGAGCTCTACGACCACTAATAAGTTCCAATAAAAGTACACCAAATGCGAAAACATCAGTCTTTTCATCGACTATACCGTGCATCAAGTACTCGGGAGCTAAATATCTACAAAAATGTTATATTTACCACATTTATCAGTTATCGAAATGGACAGTAATATATAGAGGTTTAGACTAGTTGGGTAATTGATCAAAGTGGATCATCTTTTATTAAGTAACTTAACTAGACTTTGGGGGACTTTCAGCCTGGTCCGGCCATTCGGCCAATTTGACTTATTCCTTAATTATTTTGATTAAGCCGATTCACTTCATATTTAAAACTACACCCAGGTGACCAAAACTGACCCATTTAAAAGTATTAAGTATAGCATACGAACCCGAATGTGCCTTCGAATCTTGAAACTGTATGGTGAGTCCATTGCTCTGGCAACCATTTTGCTAGCCCGAAATCGCAAATCTGAATATAAGAAGGTTATCTTTTGCGTCCAAAGCTTCTAAAGGCACCTTAAAAGGTGCATAGTTCTCTACTTTACACTTTAATATTTTGATTTTGAGAAAAATAAATAGTATTATTTTTTGATTATAAATCACATAACATTAGACTATGATTTTCATTATTTTGAATTTTCGCCATATATACTGATATTTAGTTTGTGTGCGCTTCTATAGCAATCTATGCGATAAACAGATTCAAGCGCACTTTTAAAAACACCACAGATCAGAACTGATTAAAGACTTACTTGAGGCTCAAAGTCTTTCGTAAGCAATATGTTCGCAGCCTTAATGTCTCTATGAATGATTCTCCTTTGACACCCTTCATGAAGATAAAGCAAACCTTCAGCTGTCCCTAAAGCAACTTTATACCTAATTTCCCAATCTAGTTTCTCCTTCAAAGCTGTCACATAAATATAATGTAATTATCAAGTAAAAAATTAAACTTTTTTACCCTTTAAATTCAAGACAACTATAACATCATTAAGGTAGGGTTACCATCCAATGTTTGGTAAATAATTAGGAGTGCTTTAACAGTTTCCATATAAAATTATAAGATATGGATTTTCTACCCAACAAAAAGTTTAGTACCAATGCTTAAATCTGCACCCTCTTCGTAAACGTTGGTTGTGCTACGAAGAATGTCAGGTTGTCTAGCAAGTCAATATCGGCTGGGGTCAAAAAGGGTCATTTTTAACAAGGGTCAAAAACTGGCTGGTGTGGGTTGGTTGACCCGCCGCTACTCTTTTGTCCAACTTTTTTTAACTTTAAAACTAATTCATGTATCATGATTCATGACTCGTGAGTATGTTTTGTATGAATAAGTTAATTTAAGAAATTGAAATTCAAGTAACATCCGAGGAGACTTTCAACCCAAGTGACCCAACTCAACCCATATCATATTTAGCAATTATTTTCTTTTTGGCCCATTTGACCTGTTGTTGTTAACAAAATAACTTAAATCGACCCGTTTTAAGTAACTGGGTTAGAAATGCTACTTCTACATGATAGAACCAAAGAAAACAACTAACCGTGAAGCCATGAAGCTAAACTACCATTCGGAGACAACTCAAGAACAAGGTGTAATCCTCCTTCAACGCCATAACCAATCAACTTGGCTGTATTTTGATGGTTAATATGCGCCATTACCCCAAGCTCCGATAAAAAGCTTGCGGTTCTTTCATCGATAGCGCCTCGTGTAAGCTGTTTAACAGCAACAATCTGCCCATTCTTCAAAACCCCTTTGTATACTTCTGCATAACCTCCTTTCCCTATCATATTTTCTGGATAAATTACGGCAAATATCAGATTTCTTACATCAAATTCTTACCATAGGTGATTATAACAAAATGGTTTTTCTTATTCTAAAAACAACAATAATATCATAATCAGAACTTTCACCTAAGACAGCCAAAATTGACTATTGCAAGTTTGCAACATCAAAACAGCCTAACACTTTTAAAAACATGATTATGATAATCACTTTACAAGGTTTTATGGATAAGCTACTCATAAGCTGATCCTGTAAAATAGTTATATAATCAGAATCAAATAGTCTCCATCCAACAACTCATGACTGATATCAATATTTAACCTTAAAATAATAATGAGAACCAAATGTTTTCACCCAAAAACTATAAACAAAAATGAACCAAGAATCATACCATTTGAAAAGTTGTTTGTGGCAGCTTGCAACTGCGAAAACGTGAAGTTCTTCCAATGAGGCTTAAAATAGTTCATATCCACCATTGGGGAAGGTGGCATTATAGCCACTTGTTCTCGAAAACTACTACTTAATCTTCTTGTCAACTGCAAGCCACCACTACTAATTTGATTAAAAGTTGGCAAACATTTCTTAGATGTTGCTTTCAGCTTATGAACTAACTCTATCCATTTCGAACTCGAACTTGATGGTTTGGAGTCTTTTTGATGATCATGATCACTTCCTGAAGTGCTTTCTTTTGAAGAAAATGTTTCAGACTCTAAGCTTCTAAAGTAATCCTCAAGAACACAAGTTGGTGAGTAAGTGTCTACTACTTTCATCTTCTCCATATCTACAAATCTATGAAAATGGAAAGAATGAACCATGTAGTGTCAATTAATGTGGAAAGATACTATGAAAAAAAGTACATATACAGAAACCTATGTCTTAAATTGATAAAAGACAAATAAGATTACATTTTACCATAAATGACCATAGATGTGATGTCAGTTTGTTGGATCAAGATATATGACAAGACAAGCCATGAACCTTAAACTAAGCCTTTGTTTAAAAGTTTTTTTTAAACTCTTGACATTTGAAAATTAAATGAGTGCAAAATTAGATACTTTAAGTAAAGTAATGCTCCTTGGTTGTATACTTATATAGTTTTAAACTTTTAAGTTGTACTAATCATTTCACCAAATAATCAATTTCTTGTAGCAAACAATTGAGGAATCACATAAAAAGTGGATGAAGGAATTTATAACTTTGAAGAAAAAAGGGTAAAATTTACCACAAGATTCGAGGGAAACTCGTACACATGAAAAAAGTAAACATGAAGGAGACAAGCTAACACATGCACATGCTAGTAACTAGTTTCTTTGGGCATGCATAATTACATCATGATACATATACATAAAAAGATCATGTAAAAAAACAATAACACATATAAATTCATCACTAAAAACACACAATTTAACCTAAAAAGAAATTCACAAAACATATACACATAAGAAATTTCACCTTACTTTGAAATATAAGTTATTATAAGTTATGTATATAGATATATATATAAAGACACTAAAATCAAGTTATGACACAAAGGATTGTAAGAGGAGGGTTTTGACCGACATACCATAAAGAAAAAGCTGAAGATTCTTGTATGTATTTGTGAACATGTCCCAAAACAGAGGAAGTTGGATATCCTAGAAAAATTTATGTCTTTGAGTGTGTGAGAGAGAAAGAAACAAAGTGTTCTTTTAAAAAAAGAATGGTGGAGTGAAATGGAATAGAAATGGAGTATTGTGTAAGAACACTGGTGCTTGCTAGTTGAGGTTGGTTGGTATGGGCAGGGTTTTTGTCTAGCTTTTAAGTACATCTTTGAAAATCTTTTTTTTACTCTGGATAAACCTAAAATATGAGAATTTCTGCTAGGTAAATGATTTAACTTTGAGATCACCTTTTGTTTTACTATATGTAATTCCATCAAGTAGAAAGAAGAAATCCACTAGGCTAGTTTAGTTGATTGTTAAAAGGAGTGTGGTAACTTGGGTTGAGTTTGGATGAGTGGATTCGGGTTAACAAACTAGTCAATCAGAAAATTTTATTTTGAATTTGACCTATTTAAATAATTAGGTTAATTATATCAATTATAATATGTTTATATATAATCTGAACCTGACTCATTTAATCCATATATATATTTGAGTTGACTGATTAGTTATATACATATGTTTAATAGGTTGAATGAATTTCAGGTTAGTCTATATTTGAGTTGGAGGAGGATTCCCGGAGGTCTTGGGTTCAAGACCTACCAAGGGTTTTTCAGGCGAAACGGATAAGGAGTCTAACATAACTAGGCGAGGGTTCGAAGAAGATATTCTTCTGCTTGGATGTCATTGCACGACTCGACCCACTAACCACTAACATTTGTCGTTCTAAAAAAAAGTAAGCACGTTAAACGAGTTTACGAATCAACCTGAATAATTAATTTAACACATATAATAAAATATAAACAACTTTTTGTTTAAGAAAACAAACCGTGAATGAGTTAATAAGTCGATCCGCTTATTTTATTCTCAACTCAAACATGACTTGTTTAATAAACGGGTCAGATGAGTCGACACAAACTCAACCCAACCAAACCTATTAAGTTTTGTATCAACTTCAAATTAGGTTTTGGGTCGAGTTAAAAATCATCACTCTAGTTAAAGGTAACTAAAAAAAGTTGTTTTTGGAGAAGTATTATGTTCGAGTTTCGTCATACACTTTTCTGAATGAAATAAATATAAAAAGAATAGCAAGGTTTATGATATTTAGTTTACTTTAGATATAAAATAGATTGAAACTTGAGTTGTATACTAAAGTAAAAAAAAAGGTGTCGTTTACTGAATCAAGAAGCAATTACAAAGATCTAAACATTACTTCTTATATAATTAATCATCAAGAAACATAATGATTGAGTTGTGATTTGTGGAGTGAGTATCACTCTCTAGTTTTTTGATGTAACCATGCAAAATATTATGATCGATATAAATATTATTAAGATAAAGCACAAATTTTATGATCCATATAATATTATGATTTGATTGAGATTAATTTGATAAGGTATGGTATCAATCAAATCTATCATTAAAGTTGTTGCTTGCTTATTGCACACGAGTGTCCCTCTAATAAAAAGTTGTAATGAGTTGATGTAAAAAGCAAAGAAACAAATCGTTGGCACCCTCTAGTTTTTTTCTTAGTATAATGATAATTCTATATTTGATCTTATAGTACATAATTACAAAAGTGACGAGGAAGATTAGTTTAATACTATACCACAAAACTCAACCAAGTGTCTTAGACAATAAATATATTGTTAAATGTGATTGAGGGCTAGTCAAAGTTGGATGCGTATGCAAATTTGACTGTTAAGTTAGGCCAAAATCAGCCCAAACTTCTATCGAAAAATAACTACTACTATCAAACAAATATTCCATCCACCAACTTACGAATGAATTATAATATGGATGTCCAGTTCAAAAAAAGAATTATAATATGGATGTAATAGTATCGTCACATGCATACGTTGTATATGTGTCGTCTTTTAAAAACACATGTAACACGCCTTTTTTGTTAATACTAAAAGCTATTCTTTTTGGGTAAACTATGTTCAAAGTTTAGGACGTTTATAAAGAGAATTATTTATGTATTTGTGATGTTTATTAATTAAGAGAGACATTCTTCCATGATAAGAGTTTACTGCCACTCTGATCCATGATAAGAGTTTACTATCACTCTGTTTCCGAGTTTAATAAGAAAAAAAGAGAAAGTACATGAAAAGAAAGCGAGTGAAAAAAAATATATTAAATTTTTTATGTTCTTAAGTTGAAAAAAAATATGAAAAATGACATAACATTTTTCCTAAGTTGGAAAAAAGTGTAAAAAATAAACAATTATAACTAATTAAGTAAAGGAAAATATCTTTACTCTCACTTTCATTTCAAATTATCTCAAATTGAGAAGTAAATTAAGAATGTAATTATAAAGTAATTTACTCTCTTTTACTTCTTTCTTCTCTTCTAAAAAAATTTTAAAACACATAATTTTTTATTGTTACATTTTCAAAATTTTCTTTCACTCTAAAATTAAACTCAAAAACAAAATGTAATGTATGTCACACACTTCTAAATTTAGGGTAATTGAATAAGTTAGTAAAGTTCTAGTATATATATACTCTTGATTAGAAATGGAATTTACTAAGGTTTTTAAGATCGAGATTTTATTTAAGATCGTTTTTGCTTTTATAAGATCGAAATCGTAAGTAAGATCGAGATTGTAAGATTCTATTATAATGTAATTTTTATAATATTTTTTGTAATATTTTACAAACTTACAAATTACTTTACATCGTAAACACAAAATTATACGTGTATTTTATAAAAATATGGTCGTGTATTATGTTTATGAAATACATAAGAAGATTAACACGTTATCTTTTGAATTATACAAAATAAAACCTGTAAATATGTAGTTTTTAAGTTTGTCGTTCGAGAAAAAATAAGATCGGATCGTAATAGATCCTAAGATCTTATGATCAAGATCGGGATCTTACAAGATCTTAAGCATACAAAATTTTTATATAAGATCGTTTTTGCTTTAAAATATCGTAAATCTATAAAATCCTAATAATTAGGATCAAGATCTTGACAACGATAGAATTTACATTCATCTAACGTTAGTAACTTAAAAAACTTTTTCCTCTTTAAACTTTAATTATTATTCGTTTTTAACTCGTATAGAGATATATCAAAAGTAAGGCGTTATAAATTATTTTATATTAAATTCGATTATACTAATGTAATTCTCAATAATTGAAAAGAACAAAAAAAAAGGTTGAATTTTTTATAAGAATATTTAGTTAAGGATATAAGTTACTAGAAGTTTGTTATATCAATGTTTTCATACTCGGGTCGACCCGGCCGGTTGAATCGGTTCCGGCCGAAAAAACGGGTCATATTGACCCGGGTTTCATATTTTCGAAACCCGGCTTGACCCGGCGGGTTTGGGGTGACCCGGGAAGACCCGGCCGCGTTTCGAATTTTTCGAGTTTTTTTGAAAAAAAAATTTAGTTTTACGTATTTGCGACGAAATTCTATTTTTACATATTATATTGGTTGGTAAACAATTTATATTTTCAATATACATAAGTTTTTATGGTTTTTATAAGTATAATTTTGTTAATTATTAAAAATATAAAAAAAAAAAAATTTTAGAAAACCGGGTTGACCCGGACCCAACGACTCGACCGGGTCAATCTAATACCCGGGTTTTAAAACATTGTGTTATATCACAAAAGTTAGAAATTAGTGTATATCCTTACATGCATCTAATATTCAGGGACGGAGCTAGGGGGTTCCCGCGGGTGTCCGTGACCCCTATGAATTTTTTCTGTTAATTTATGAAGAAAATATCATTTTTTTTCAAAATTCATCTTAAATGCACCCAGTCAATCGGAACGTGTTTTTACCCTACGTTTTAATTTACTTTTTACATATCTTATATTATAGTTCAAAAAAACTTTATGCACCTGATAATATTTCGTCATGGCTTCGTCCCTGCATATATTAATATCTGCATATCACAGATGATGAATATTATAGTGTAACAAAAATTAATTATGCATGATTTCTCATGCATGTAAATTTATAGTAAGCTTTGCGCGAATTATAAACATACGTAATTACGTACTATGTCTTATTTTAGCTAGAGAGAGAAATGAATAATTTGTATATAGCATTTGTAACTGTTACGCTATATTTATGTTGAAGGAGATAACCTAATTTCTATCCAAACACTTGCATTTTTGCGAGGTTGAGAAAAACTTACATACTTACATGTGTGTATGAATCAAAATAAAACGAGAATCTGATCAATGAAATCAAATAAAACGAGTTAGAGTTATTTTGTATTTTTTTTATTTAAAATTTAAAAAACTAATTCTAACAATTCATTATTTAAAATTAAATTTTATAAAAAAAAAAAGATTTTTTGTCAAAATATTCAAAAAATGCAAAAAATCAAGAGATTAAATTTGTGAATTTGACGAAAATTATTTATTAATTATGAACTTATGATATTTCATTCGTGAAAAAAATAATGAAATATCACTAGTGATAACACAATAAAATATAACTAGTGATATTTAATAAACATAGTTAAATTATAATATTATCAGTAATATTCATTATTTTATAATTATTGACATTTCATTATTTTGTCACTAGTGAAATATCAATAGTAATAACATTAGTTTTAAGAATTACAACTAGACAGTTCGATTTTAAAAATTTTGAATATTTTAGCAAAATAACCTGTTTGTATTTTTTTTTTAAATCTTAAGCTAAATCAAAATCAAAATAAATGATAAAGATTTGTCTTTCAACTTATAAAAAAACAAAAATTCAAATAAACTTTTCCTTAAATATGTTCAACGTAAGGTTACATGCATCGATCAACACATTACACATACATGATACAACAAACAAATAAGTAATAATCGTTACCTTAATTAACTTCGAGAATTATTGACTTATTTCATTCAAGTTCATAACTTGATCAATGTTCTTTCAAACCAAGATATCTGCCTTAAGCTTTGTGGATCAAGTCTATCATATTTATATTGCAAAACTTTCAACTTAACCTTCATGCAAATGCCTACCTAATGGTATAATGAATTGAAAATTAATAATTGACTAAAACATTATTACGACCCTTGGAAATAATATAATGATCAACCGACACTAAGTATACAATGCGTCCTTACATTACCCATTTACCATCATCTTAAGATAAATATTTGTATTCACAAATTCACACCATCAAAAGTTTTAAAAATCGAACAGATGGATTAAAGTTGTAAACTTTTCGAATTAATTTTTATCCTTATTTATATTTCATTAGTGATAAACTAATGAAATATTACTTATGATAAAGCAATGAATATCATTCGTGATATAACAATGTAACTATCTTTAAAAAATATCACTAGTAATATTTCATTTTGTTATCACCAACGATATTATATTGTTTTCTATCACCATTGATAAATATTTTTCGTCAAATTTACAATTTTAGTCCTTCTATTGATTATTGCAATTTTTGGACGTTTTGGCAATATTGACCCCCTCGTGTTCTTTATATAATTTAATCCTAAATAATAAATGGTTAAAATTAGTCTTTTAGATTGTAAATAAAAACAAAAATACACAATAACTCAACTCATATAAAGACAAAACAAGAAACGATACCCTATTTTAAACGGGCTAATGGACCGAAACAAATGAGTTGATCTTATTAACTAACATCTCTTCGCAAACTTACAATGACGCATAATATTGAGAGTTTGTCATGTGAAAAAAGAAAGAACAGGACACACTGAGCCAAGGCTTGGTAAGTATATCTACGGGAGGTGATTTGCACACCCCTTAAATTGATTTACACACTCAAAAGTAGTTTATTTTAACATTTATACCCTTGCATGGATGAACATGATTAGAAGTGATTTAAGGGTGTATATATGTCAAGACACACTATTTTTGAGTGTGCAAATCAATTTGAGAAGTGTGCAAATCACCTCCCGTATATCTACTATCTGTAAAAAAATCGAAACAAAAGAAAAGAAATAATGCCTACTTTAAAATCGTGACGAGTGAAATGATGGTCAATCTCTATATGATTCGTTATTAGTTCATGAAACATTGTGTTGCGTGCAGTCTGAATATCATTACGATTATCACTATATAATATGGAGTATGACAACGTGAACGCCCCTATCTACAAAAGTAACCAACGTAACCAAACAATTTCGCTAATAGTAACAGCCATGACACGATACTCGGCTTCAGGATTTTGAAAGAACATCTTGTTTCTTACTCTTCCATAAGATAAGAGAATGTCCAAGAAAAACACAAAATTGTAAAATGTACAGTTTGCGAGTAAGATAATTACCAGCCCAATTAGGGGTAAATGTCGAAAATACACAATGTACTTTCTCAAATGATCCATTATGCCCATGTGACTTTTTATGTTTGATTTGCGCACTGATTTTGGTCAAACAGTTGACTGGACCGTTGACTTAACGAAACCGTTAGTTATTTTGTTAACTTGGAATTTACTTTTACATTGTTGGTCCCTAGCTAACTATCATCATCATCTAACATCATCATCTTCATCTTCATCAAAAATTACCAGAAAACCCAGATCCAAAAACCTTATCCACCAACACTTTTCTAGGGGTTTATTGTTGTTGATCGAGATTTGATTACTAAATTGCATTTGTCAATCATAAGGTGAAAGGATATATGATAGTGCAATGGGTCATGATCAGTTTACTTAACGTAGTAAAGACTATAAAACACATACGAGGTCAATGCAAAGAATTTTACAGCAGTACATAAAACTATAGATTGGGTCAAACCACACATGTATTGAATGAAAATGAAGATACTCATTTACTTTACTGTTGATTCTAGTTCACCATTTATCCTAGAAGCACGAATCCTTTTTTTTCTTCCTTTAAGGTACAAAGTTGGGATAACCATTTTGATCCATTTTGAAATCCATCATGACCCTTTTATGTTTATACTTTATTCCTATCCTTCAACTTACAGAACCCAGGGCTCGAACAAATTAAATAAGCATGTCTGCGATAATCTTCTATTTGTATCTCTCTAAGGTGAATGAAGTAACTCAGTTCAGCGATAGATCTGAGATTGGGCCAACCCCTTATACTTACATTTTCAAGTTGCAGCATGTTTTTGTTTTTGATCAGCAGGTTACTCTTTGCTCCGACCAACTCCTCTTCTAATAGCTCCTTGCAGTTATAAATGAGTACTGACATGAGCTTTTGTGTTGATGAAGATGATGATTTCTGGTAATTTTTGGATATGGTTTTTCTAACAGAAGTCAAAGAAAACTATTAATTCGTAGGCATGCGTCATATCAATGCGTCACATAAGCTTTTGTGTTGATGAAGATGATGATTTCAATTAAAAAAAGCAAAATGTATTACTCCGTATCTCACTGTTACAAAATAGAACTAACAGAAGTCAAAGAAAAACATAGGTTTTTGGATCTGGGTTTTCTGGTAATTTTTGATGAAGATGAAGATGATGATGTTAGATGATGATGATAGTTAGCTAGGGACCAACAATGGAAAAGTAAATTCCCAGTTAACAAAATAACTAACGGTTTCGTTAAGTCAACGGTCCAGTCAACAAAATCAGTGGGCAAATTGAACATAAAAAAGTCCGGTGGGCATAATGGTATCATTTTGGATAGTACATTGTGTACTTTTGACATTTACCCGCCCAATTAGCATCACAATAATCACACAAGTATAAAGAAGATGTGGAAGGAAACAACAGTGTCTGAAACTGAGTACCATGAAGATATCGAAAACTTTGTAAGGCATTATCAAATGTACTATGGTCAGAGGAGTATCATACTGACTAACAATGTGGACATCATAAGCAATATCTAGTAGAATCATTGTAAGGTAAACGAAACTTTCAACAATAGTGGGATATAAACTAAGATCAAGGGTATATTTTGTTTTGGAGGTAACAATTTTATTATCTCTCATTCTGACTCGTTCAAACAATATACTTAGACTGAGATTGAAAATAACCTTTCGCTAATGAAGCAACCTTTGAAAGTTTATGGACATAAAATTAAATAGTCGTGTGATAGGATCGAACTCGGAATTAAGGGATTGCACACAATACGTAAAGTATTAATTAATTTTAATAAATATATTTATTATATTTATTAAATATAAATCGAGCTTATTTAACGATCGTTAATAATTAAAAGTTAAGTGTAAACGAGCGTTATAGAATTAAATGGAAGAGGAAACAAGAAACGAAAGGTTCCGGAAACCCCTTTGGGGGTTCTATAGCCGGCGGCTATAAGGGAAAAAAGGAAGGGGATTAGTTTCCTAATCTTGATTAGAACTTGGAGAACAAGTATTGTTATCCTATATATACCCCATAATCCCTTCATTATTTTTTGTCCCTCCCCTCCTTCTCTTTCTTGTAACCGTAAACCAACACCCTCATAGGGTTTCGGTTGGTTTTCGATTTAGCTATAATTCACAAGTATTGGAGCTCCGGTTTATTAGTGCTAGCCTCACGATTGATCCGTTGCATTACGTGTGTACGAGAGCGTAATATAGTTTCACTATAAACTTTAGTGTTCTTAATATAAACCCTAATTCGTGATTCGTCGGTGTTCTTGAAGAATTGATCTAGCTAAAAGGTATGTAACCCTAACTCGATTAATTATGAATGTGTTATTAATTATGATCTTGTTAAATGCTTTCGCTATGTGTGCTTTGATCTTAATTAGGGTTTTACGTAATTGTTATGAGTAATATAAACCTTCAGTGGCATCGAGAGCCGTTTTAACATGTTATAATTATCGAGATCTAAAGTTTTTTTAACTAAAATTGGTTTGAGTTAAAATCACGTGATTTTTTTTAGGTTATGTTTTTTAAATTATGTCGGCTTAGTAGAATTTTTTGTTTTTTTTTTAAAGTTTTTTTTGAAACCCTAAAATTTACATGGTTGTTATACTTTAGATGTTTGCATGAAGTAATTGTTATGTCATGTATGGTTACGATCCGTAGAGAGATTTAATTGTTAAGATTATGTGGGGAAGATCCGTGATGAACATGCATGTTTTTTCACGGATCATATGATTTTATGCTATTTGCTTTATTTGATTCAAAAGTTTTAAAATTAGGGAAGACTTTTTATGTTTATAAAAACCCTAGATTTTATGCTTTGAATAAATTGTTATGCATGTGGCTATTTGATTTAGTTTTTTTTTGTACCTACTTGTTTTCATACGTTTTATATTGATTGTATGTTGTAAACAAGGGTATTTTTTTTACAAGAAAAATTAATATGGACTAAATCATATAAAAATTAATGAATTGTTTTGAGAACTAATTGACATATGATTTGTGTTGATTGGAATTGGTATGATAACTTAACGGCCTACTCAACTTTGACAAACTATAAAGTGGGTATAACGCACCGCTGGTAATGAACCCGGTTAAGGAAGGAGGTGTTATGCTTCAGCGCTGACCAAATTCCCGGCTTGTCTGTGCGTCAAAGTTGGAATTACCTACTAATGTATAGAATTCCTGTGCAAATTCTTTTAAGCAATTAATGTTCGTTTTCCTCGACTCGACTCGAATTGATCTCAATACGTAAGACTATTTGTTCTTGGTGAATGAAATTCTTTTTGGCATTTTTAAAATTAAAAAGACAACTATTTAAACTTAATTTAAAAACTAAAATTTAATAAAAGACTAAATAATCTAATTAAAAAGATATTAAGTAATAATTAAAACTAATTGACTATTTTAGAACTATTTTAAAAATAACTTAATTTTAAGCTATTCTAATTACTTTCTACTAAAACTTTTAAATGAAAACTATTTAAAAATATTTTTAAACAAACTATATTAATTGAAAATTAATCTTTAAAAACTATATTTAAAAACAATGGAAATTTTTAAAAGTAATTAAAATATTTTTTTATCTTTTTGTTCTAAAACTTTATAAAGAAAACTTAAATAAAACTTTTATATAAAATTAATTAAACTAAGTTTTGTATTTAAACTAATAATTAAAAACTGACAGGGATTAGACTTACTATATTAATAAAATGATGCAGAATAAAACACAAATGAAGTACTAGATGAGATGGTAAGGGCGTTTGGTTGCGGAACAGGAGGTCTAGGGTTCGAACCTAGGCAGAGGAGTGTTTTGCTATTTTATTTCTTTTTTACTTTTTTGGAATTATGAACCAGCATACCAAGTGGGTCTGTTGTATTTAAGCAGCAAACAAAAGTCAAATAAGCTCTAACAAAGAACCTAATAAGCAGTATCAAAGCATATAAGCATATAATCACTCACAAAGAAAATAAGCAAAATAAATCCAAACAAGAAAATCAATAACAAATACAAAGAACAAATTAACCATATGAAACTTAAACCGACAAGCAGATAAGTTCAGTAAGCAAAAAGACAAATAAGCAGATTCAACTAAACAGATAAGCCGTAGAAAAGCAATAAGCTAATAAGCTGACAAAAATCAATTAAGCAAATCTAAATAAAATAAGCAGACTAAAATCAGCAAATGTAAACAAAAGCAGACTATAGCGAAACTAAACAGATCCTATCAAAATTCCAAACAGTAATACGACTAAAAAATTAAGCAGATAACATAAGCTATCCAGCAACTTATCAACAACGAAAATCCAACATAAGCTAATTCAAATAACAGCTAAATAACTAAACAAAAACCAACATAAAACATCTAAACATAAGCAGATCCAAACAGTGCACTTAAACTCAATAAACAGATTTAAAACAACTAAAGCAGATTAAATAATGAACTTAACAAAAATAATAAAAAGAGATTAACACATTTTGATGAAAACCATTGGGAAGTAAGTGGGCGATGAACCCCCTATGAACCGAAACCGAATCAACACCACCGTATTACCCAATCATCATCATCATCATTCGGTTTCCAAGCATCAATAATCAAATCGAACCAATAATTTTTTTAATAATTTTCCCAGTGGGGGAAAATTAAATACCACTTTTTCTTACAATATTTTATTTAAATAAAAACAGACTAGAGATTAAAATGCAATAAAACTAAAATGATTAACAAGACGAAATTAAACCGAAATTGAAATTTCATTAATATTTAAACTGATTACAATACTTGAAAAAAAGAAATTACATTAAACCTAAAATCTATTTTTCAGAAAATAATAATTAAAAGTAAAAAGAAGGCACCCTCCATTACAGATTTGTGGGGGTATTTATAGCCAACCCCCAAGGCTTCTTCATGAAACTTCGAGAGTAAGGAATTTAATCCGAGCCGCTAAACACGATTTTTCTTCTTTCTCTCTCTTCTCTTCTTTAATCTACGGCTGAAAATCATTGGGGCACATGGATTGCCAGGTTGTAACAAGGGTGTGCTTCTTCTCTTCTGAGGTGTCCTCTTTTTATTGGAGGGTTATCAGATGGCGTGCTGTCTCAACCAATAAAAAGAAGGAGATAGGCCACGTCGGATCGAGATGAGAGGACCACCAGTAGTGTTGCTTCCGATTAAGGGGGGATTTAATTGGTACTCGTGTGAATCACACGAATCAGTGAAAACCCCCAATTTTTATGAGGTAATTTGTGATCTAGGGTTTAGGAATAGGGTAAAAAGGATATGGGGTGTTTGTGTTGGGAGAGAAAGAGGTGGGTGAGTTTCTAGTTTGTAACGTCAATGAATAAGTGTGGGTGGAGTAAAAAATCGTTTTAATAAAAAACGTGTGTTGAGGGTTAGTGGGTGTTTGTTGGTGTGCGTAAGTAATTGTTTAATAAATGTAGGTTTTGACCAAGGTGAAAACAGATAAACTTGTTTTATCCGTCCAAGTTTATGCAAACAATTGGGCTTGGCCCATGAAGAATACTCCTAACCGTCTCTTAATTTGGCAAATGGGCAAATGGGCTTGGGCCCAATATTTGTTCTCAATCTGTCCCTTAAATGTGTGTTTTGGGCTAATGATCCATAAGATGATAATATATCCTCATAAATGGGCTTTTGGGCCCATTAATCAAAAGTGGGACCCACAAGCCCGATAATCTTCATTTAAGATTAAATCCGCTAAAAAGAGCTCGATTTCGGCTTCCTTGTTCTTTTCTTTGAACTATTATCGAATTTGCCGGTTTTTGTGATCTTTGGCCCACTTTTGGTCTTTTGACTTTTTCTTCGTCTCTTTCTTGGACTTTTCTTCAACATTTGACCGTGAAATCCCGTATTTTCTCTTCTTTTTGATCATTTGTACCTATTTCACAAAAAAACACAAAACCACGCGTAATTCCAACTTTTACGATATTAAACACATGATTAGGTCTTGTTTTTCCTTGATTTCAGTGGCAAAAGGATAAGTGTTTACACACTTATTAAATCCCCTACACTTGACCATTGCAATGACCCCATGCAATGCATAGTTTTAAAGCATTAAGTTATATTTTTCTCATAATTAACCCATCATGGCCTTTATTAAGAGATACTATTACTACTACGATGAAGATAAAAACTTAAAAGGAAACAAAAGTTATAACAATTTATTAACTTGAAAATTATTTGATGGAAGAAACTCGTAAAGAAATCTAAGACTTAGATTAGAGCTTGGGTGTCATGAATATTAACCATCCTCAAGTTTCACGTTCCCCATACCAAGCTTAAAAACGAGATCATTGTTTACCATAAGTTCTCAAATTAAAACTACTTATATAAGACAATTGTGTAATACTCTTTCTCCAATTCCTACGTTGTATCTCTAGATTTTATTGATTGTCATTCACCCGTAGGCTCATTTGACTTATTTGATAATGTTTAGTCCAAAAATGAAGGCCAAACGGTTCAAACCCGACACTCAAAACCTAACCTCGTCTTCAAAAACGTTGTCGCTAAAGTAGGCCCACATCAAGGATGATTTAACCCGATTTGGGGAATAAATTCCCGGACCCAAAATTTGGCCAATAGTACTACTTATTAATTATTCCTCCAAAGTCATGTAGACTTTATGTGGAGTTTAGCAAGTTCACATCATATACCCTTAGGCTCTTTAAGATGTAAAAATGCTCCTCATCTATTGTCCACACCCTAAGGCTCCTTGAACGATAAACAAGGAAATTGATTTTTGATCAATTTTTATTCAACACTTACCATGCCATACACCCTAAGGCTCTAATGACAAGGTTCGTGCTACATGCCCCACACCCTAAGGCTCCTTGAGGTCATGTTTTAATCTTATTCTTTCTTATTTATGATATATATAGTAGGCCAAATTCCGTGGTCCCATGGTCTGAATACCTCCTACTTAGTGGTTATGAGCCACCTTAGTCGGAAGTCCACAACGTTGGCACCCTCAATGTGTGCATGCTTTAATTACAAAGAGAATAAATATTTAGCTAAGAGTTAAGATATCGAATCTACACCGAAAAAATCCTCATTTATTAAGCAATTAAATATACAAGCGGGAAGAAATAGCCACAAAAACTTATATAAATAAGAATTAACCCTTAAACTTATTATCAACTCTATCATCTTTCGTTCTCCACAATTTTAAAATCTCAAAGAATGAGACTCGTGAATGCTTAGCCTAATAAACCAATTAAGGTCCATATGGTTAAGGATACTAGCTAGAGTAAACTTGGATAAGTAAACTCGGATTGAGTCAAAATATTCACGACGGGCCTAATATATCAAAGATATCTAAACTTGTTAAAACCATTTTATTCATTTATTTACTTTAGACTTATTCTTGAAATGGAATTTATTAATACGATGTGATGACAAAAGGAAAGAAAATAAATGGAAATACTATTAGGCCAAAATAGATCAAAAATTTAAAAAACGTTGAAAATTTTTAAATTTTCCGGTTAAATGGGGTCAAATTCATGGAAAAGCCCACTAAAATTTTGATAGAAATCCCCCCTACACTTAATATAAACATTGTCCTCAATGTTTAAGCATGTGGGCGAATAAACTCTCCTACACTTAGGACATTGAGTACGTTGTTTAAATCGAGCTAAGGAAGACATAACTAAAGTGATTACATTTATTCGTCTTATTTATATACATGATTGAATCACAATAGCAAAAACTTATCGAAGGAACCGGGTACACGGGAAACACGGGATCACGGGTCGCGTCAAAAGCACCAAAAGTGGATCATTAAAGCACATGCCCCTGCACAACATTACAACACACAAACAACCTACTTGGCTCCCCCCTACACTTATTGGTGAACATGGGTGAAGGTGAAAAAAAGTGGAAAGGGTAAAAATCTAACCTAGTTAAACGATGCTTGATTTAATCAAAAGAGTCTCTAGCTCAACTCGATTTCCCGAATGTCATCATTCAAATGGGAAAATCATGGGAAAAACCGAGATTTCCAAGGGAGGAAAATCTCTCCATGATAGAGGGGTGAAACAAAGTCATATAAGGGATATCCCATGAAAATCCACCCGGGTCAAACACATAATTTCCATCACAAAAGGAAATAAACCCCGAGTTGGTAAAATCACACAAAGCAAAGAAAAGTGGGGTATCCTTAGGCAAAAGTCTCTTACGAGGAAAGGTGTTATGGTGATAAGGCAATGATAGCATGAAAGTCTTTATTCCGGGATCAAACACCGATTCCTTAACGGGAAAATAGCAAGAGGTGCTTACATTTAAGCTCAAAATATCATCATAATCCATAGTGGGAAAGTCTTCCTCTTCCAAACTCGATGTGAAAACATAAGTATCATCGGAGTCATAGGAAAACTCATCCTCATGAGGAAAATAGGTATTTAGAAAGATATCTAAATCCTCCTCAAATGAAATAACCTCTAAAGTAGGAATGATCTCTAAGAGTGGAGGATCCTCCTCAAAAGTCATGACTTCTAAAATTGGAGTATAAAAGTCAAAAGGAGTCTTCATGGAAGAATCACTCATAGAGATATTAAGATCATGGGGTGGTTCAATGTCATGGGTTGGTTAAGAGGTAGGGCTTGGTAAGCTGAATTATTTCCTTGAGGTGGATATGGGTTTCTTTGGGATTGATATTGAGTGGTAGCTCGAGGTTGACTTTGATTGTTGCGGTTGAAATTGTTTTGGTTTTGGGGAGAAAAACCGGGTGGAGATAGATAATTGTTGGAACGATAACTTAGCAAGTTACGGTCTCCTTGAGGACGTGCTTGGTATCCGAAGTTACCGTTAGCGGCTTACACATTTTCCAGATTATCAAGAGTAGAAGGACAATCGGTGTACGAATGAGAACCCCCGCAAATCTCACAAGAAGGTGCAATAGCTTTGGCTTGCTGAAATTGGTTTGTAGCCATGGTTAAGAAGTTTTTGTTCATCTTGGCTATTTGGCGAGTAAGTTCGGTGAGCTCTGGGTTAGATGATGTAGAAGAAACATTGGCCCTCTGGTTATTTATTGAAGATGCAGATGAATCCCAATTTTTGTGGTGAGTGGTCATGTTCTCTATTAGCTCTCTACACTCCTCAGGTCGTCTCTTCATGAATGTACCACCAGCGGCAGCATTAATCGTATCACGATCACGAAAAGTTAGACCATTATAGAAAGTATCAATCAAAGTAACGGGGAGCATGTTATGGTTCGGGCAACGGTCGATCAAGACATTATAACATTCCCAAGCATCGAAAAGCGACTCATCCGGTTCTTGTGTAAATCCACTGATTTGGTTGCGAAGACTAGTGACCATGGATGGTGGAAAGTAGCGCGGCAAAAATTTTTGAGTCATGTCATCCCATGTTTGAATTGAATTTTTGGGGAGACGATCAAACCATTTTTCGGCATGATGGGATAAAGTGTGTGGAAAGAGGTGAAGGCGAAGAAAATCCATGGAAGCACCGGGTAGTTTCATGCTTTGAGTGACGATAATGAACTTGTCTAGATGTTTGTTGGCATCATCATCCGGTAATCCGCTAAATGGGCAAGCGTTTTGAACTTGCTGGATCATGTGATGCTTCAACGAAAATTCAGGAGCCGTGATTTGCATCGGCGCAATCGGTCCTCCGCGTCCGTTCATGGTGGGTTGACACAGTTCCTCCATTGTTCGTAAATCAGGTAGGGGAACATTGTTGTTGTTGTTATTGTTATTCAAATTGGGTAGAGGTGGGTTGTTATTGTTGTTATGCACACCAGTCATATCTAAATCTTCACGAGTCTCGGGCTCAGAATAATTTGAAGATCTAGTACGCATACACCTGCAGAAGAAAAAGAAACCAAAGAAACAGAGAATATATATATCTATATATATATATATATCTTTTTGGTGCAAAACCTTTGGAAAAGAAATGCTTTTTATAATTTTTTAATGTTTTTGTATTTTGAAATTTTTTATAATTTTTATGGATTTTTGAAAATTTTGAGCAAGGAAAATAACGTTCCTAAAAGAACGGATCCCCAAAATTCAACGCGTCTCTCACTAAAAACCGTTAATCTTAACGAAAAGAGCCGGCAGCGGCGCCATTTAATACAAAGAATTTTCACTAAGTATCAAAGTTCGTTGTTCCAATCTCTTCGAATTGATTATTGGTAGAAAGTGCGACTCAATTGTCTTTTGGTGAACAAGAGAATAGTTTGGTTTGATTATCTAATTCTAAACTAAAAGCAAATGATTGTCGTTGACTAAAGTAGAAGCTTTTAGAAAATTAAACTAAGAGTTATTTAGAAAAATACTTAAAATATAAAACTTGTAAAACTTTAAAACTTAACAAACTTAATTAATCGGAATGTAACAAGTCCTTTCTATCGGAATGCACCAAAATTAGAATCATCGGAATAATCAAATGCAAAGCTATCGGAATGTTCATCTGAATACCCATCGGAATAACACAGTTAAATTATGTCGCAATATGATGTCTGTCGGAAAGTCCTAGATCGGAATGTTTCAGATCAGAATAATCTAAACACCTCTGTCGCAATGTTGTCTATCGGAATACAAGGATCGGAATGTAGTGAACTAAAATTGGGCAGAGTTTCGATTCAAGTTAACCTTAAATCCCGTCGGAATATGCGATCGCAATCCCAGATCGGAATAAGGGGGATGATACCAAGTGATCGCAAAGTAGAACCCTTAAGGGTTATTGCGATCAAAACAAACTTCTCGTCGGAATGTTGAAACCCCCAATATTGCGATGCACGCAAACTTAATCCGAAATTGGTGTTAAGCTGAAAACTCAATAAGCACGTATAATAAGCTACTATAACCGAACCTTAAACAACTCAATAAGCTTCAATTTGACAACTTTCAAAACATAAAATCATAAAATTTATAAAAGAAACTTTAAAAAAGGTTAAATCTTTTTAGTAATCCGAAAAACAAATAAGCTAAATATATGAAATAAGCCAATAAGCACAAAGAGCTTATAGCCTATACGTATATGAGCTTATGTAGGAACAAGAAAGATTAATCTTTTAACCACGAAATCATCACATCAACCGTATGAAATGTAATACTCGGATCAAAGATTAAAGTAAACCAAGAAATTTGGAAACAGATTAAAGAACTAAAAAGCTTAAACTTGCACTTGATTAATGAAATCCAAATACAAAAAGCTTAACTTGAAAGATAAAAAGATAGAAAAGATGAAAAACTTAGTGAGAGAAAGTTTAGAACTTTCTCTCTCTAAAAACAAGAAAGAAAAGATGAAAAACTTAAAACTAGCTAACCACCCTCCTAATGTGATTAGGAGGGTATTTATAGGCTAAGTGGGAAGTGCATGTGTGGTGTGCTTCCTTCTTTCTTTTCTTCTCGACTCGATTTAATTCTTTGTCTTTTCTCGACGTCGTCTCGGGATTTGAACTTGTCTTAATGATTTTCTTCCATAATTTAGACTTGAGTTCTTCGACTTCATTAAACTTCCGTCTTTAGACTTTTTCTTCGATAAATCTTCAGAATAGGTCTTGGATATCCGTTCTTTAAGCACTCTTGATCTCTTGACTTCGTCTTTTCTCGTTTTCTTCGATAAAAGCCCGTGAAAGCCCGTGTTTTCTTCCTTTTTCGTCTTTTAGTCCTAAAACGCAATAAAAACACAAACCACGCATAATTCCGACTTTTACGATATAAAATACACGCTTTGGTCTTTTTATTATTGGAAATAAGTGGTAAAAGGATAAGTGTTTTCACACTTATTAAATCCCCTACACTTGACCATTGCAATGCCCTCATGCAATGCATTAATTTTAAAGCACGGTTTACATTTTCCATCATAAATAACCCACCTTGGCCGTTATTAAATACTAAACATTTAAGGAAAACTAAAAAGATAGAAATAAGTAAAGAAATCAAAGACTTACATTGGGTTTTGGCTGTCATGAACGTTTATCCTTCTCAAGATTCACGTTCCCCATACCAAGCTTAAAAACGAGATCATTGTTATTATAAGTTGGGTAAAAGCTATAAAATAACATCTTACTTATTGATTTGTGCCGACTTTAAACACTTACTATTTAATCTCGTGACTTTACCAATGTACTTTCAAATTTGTTTCGAAGTTACCAATATGGTAACTTGTTACCGACACGCTGGCACGGTAATATCCACATAATTACTATTTTCTTTAAAATATTTCCACGTCTGATTTCCATTGGATAGTTGACTTTTGAATAGATTGCATTTTTTGTCCCTGGATATAGCTAAAATGCAGATTCAAAGTTCAAACAAGATCTTGATCATCCAAATCAAAATCTTATCAACACCTAAAATACAAAGAACACCAACATTAACTCAAATCGCCACCATCACTCCACAATCCCTCGACCAACATCAGTCCTCCAATAAAACCCACACCAACACCCTTCATTGTTGCCAGAAATCTGTCGCTGTCGCTGCCATTTTTAGATCTCAAATCAATAAATACTTGTAGATATATAAGATCGGTTTTTTGGAAATTCTCTAATGTGTCTATTTGGTTGTGAAGGAATGATATATGAATTCACCGAACCTTATGATAAGTTGATAAGTGACTTTTTTTTGGTGACCATGGAATGTATAAGAAGACAAGAAGAAAGCAAGCTTTTTCTGCTGCTTGACATATCCGTTGCGTGATTGCTTCGATTTAGTTTGTTGTAATCTTATGGATGCATATTCTGATTTGACAAGTGTTAGTCAGAAATTGTAGCGGAAAGTTAAGTTAAGGATGCATGCATAATGTAGTTATTATTAAAAGGGGTCTGTAGACTCAAAGAACATTAAAAGAAAAATAATTATGGAAAAGCTGAGGAAGACGGAATAAGAAGCAGCGGAAATAGTGCTCATTTATTAAATACTTGTGTTTCAGGAATAGAATATTTATAAACTGATTTTTTGTTTTTAAAATAACAAATTTGCTGACGTGTAAAAGTAAACGGTCATAATGGTAATATTGTTACAAAACACATAAGTACATTGGTAAAGTCACGAGATTAAATAGTAAGTGTTTAAAGTCGGCACAAATTAATAAGTGAGATGGTATTTTATAACTTTTACCCTTATAAGTTAGCAAACCAACACGAATTCATGTGGGCCAATTATTTACTTAGACTCCCTTATTCTTAGGTGTATCTCTTATATTTTAATTTTGTCTTGAATGATCACGAGGATGCATTGTTTGACTTATTTCGATAGTTATTTAGGCCGAAAATAAAGTGAACGATTTAATCAATAGTTAGCTAAAGGACAAAATCTTTTAAAACTGCTTCTCGGGACCTCTTAAAGTTCATATCTTGGCATAACTCGCTTCACGATTTGAGACCTTTCTCGGACCGATATTTGGCAGCGACTTCATACTTCAAATCTTTGAGAGACGTTCTTGAAATTATGGTCTTCTCTTCATAATAGGAATTTCTTTACTTGAAGTTTTGAGAGATTCTTCATATTTGGACCACGACTTCTTCATTTTTCTTCAATCATTATTTTGGACTTTGATATACAATGATCCGCCTCCTTTTAGGTCTTGGATCTATTTATCCTCATACCTTGCTAGGGTCTTTTCGGATAGACTTCTCCATGATCTTTTGGAGAGTATTTGCTTTTCGTCGTGTGTCTCGATCCTTCATATTGATTTTTGATAAATGATTCTTCACATCACTTTTGGATCTTTAGCAACAAAATGTAGCCCTCATGCCTTGTTAGGTCTTTTTCGGACTCGCCAATCTTCGCATCCCGCTTCAATAAGTTATGCATTGGCTATGAACTCTAATTACTACCGAGCAACTTTTAAACGATCTTAGGCTAGAAGCTAAGTAACTTTTCAAATCGTACAACCTTATTTATTGCAGATAAATTTATTAACAAGCGATGGGAGAATAGGCTCATAATTAACTCACATAAATTCACGAAAGAATACCAAACTTATAATTGACTCTATCATCTCTCGTCCTCCACAGTTTAAAATCTCAAGGAATGAGACTCGTGGATGCTTAGCCTATTAAATCAAAGTTTTGGGTTTTCGAGTCATGTATAGGATCTTGAAAATTCTTAGACTTTTTCAAGTTTAGAAATCGCATTTTAAAGTTCCCTTGATAAACAACTCTCTAGGATCAATTATAGGAATTTGCGAAAGTTCTTGTTCTGAACCCGTGAGAGTTAAGACTTTCGCGTTTTAAAGCTCCCTATATAAAAGTCTAGCAAAACTTGACTTAAACACGTTAAGGATACTAGCAAGAGTAAACTTAGATAAGTAAACTCGGGTTGAGTCAAAATATTCACGACTTTGAAAAATTTAAAACCACTTTATTGAAAATTTATTCTAGCAAAGAAAGTAAATAACGATAACAAAGAAAAAACTACTAGGCCAAAACAGATTAAAAATTTTGAAAAATGTCGAAAAATCAAGTTTTCTTGTTAAAATGAGGGCAACTTCATGGAAAAGACCACTTACTTCGATAGAAGTCCCCCCTACACTTGATATAAACATTGTCCTCAATGTTTAAGCATGTGGGAGTAAACTCCTCTACACTTAGGACATTGTGCACTTTGTTTAAATCTTGCTAAGGAAAGGACAACTAAAGTGATTTCAATGTGAACATATAAGATATGAAATATTGAAACACGACAGTTTAGGATAGAACCGGGAAGATGGGAACACGGGATCACGGTTCGTCAAAAGTCATCAAAAGTACTCTTTGAAGATTGAATCCCTGCACACAATTAGAAACAAGACAACAAACACATACGGGGCTCCCCCTACACTTATTATGAAAACAGTAAAGGATAGATCACGGGTTGCCTCCCGAGAAGCGCTTGTTTTTGATAACCGAGTCACGAGCCTGACTCGACCCAAAACTAGTTCATGGGAAACGTGGTGAGGGATGGAATCATCTCATGAGAGATGTCCTCACCAAAGTACAACTTCAAACGCTGGCCATTCACCTTAAAATTGGGCCCATTTGGCTGAGAAAGCTCAATGGTGCCATATGGAAAGACTTTGGCGACGGTGAATGGACCAGACCAGCGGCTCTTCAACTTGCCCGAGAAGATCTTTAACCGAGAGTTAAAAAGTAAGACTTGATCACCAACGTGGAACTCTCGGTTCTTAATTCTTGCATCGTGGATGATTTTGGTCTTCTCTTTGTAGATCAATGTGTTCTCGTAAGCTTCATTCCTTAGTTCATTTAGCTCGTTGAGTTGAATTTTGCGAAGATCACCGGCTTTGTTGATGTCGAAGTTGGCCCACTTCAAGGCCCGGTATGCCTTATTTTCCAGCTCGATAGGGAGGTGGCATTCTTTCCCGTACACAAGACGATAAGGTGTACAACCAATCGGGGTCTTATATGCAGTACGGAAAGCCCACAGAGCATCATCTAATTTATCGGCCCACGCGGCACGATGCTCTCCCACAGTACGTTCCAGAATTTGCTTCAATCCACGGTTGGAAATCTCGGCTTGACCATAGGTTTGAGGATGATAAGCGGTGGAAAGACGGTGATTGACACCATACTTAGCCATGACTCTTGCAAATTGATCATTGCAAAAATGAGTCCCGCGGTCACTGATGATAGCACGAGGAACACCGAATCGAGCAAAAAGTTGCTTCAGAAAGTTCACAACCACCCTCGCATCGTTTGTTGGGAGAGCCTTAGCTTCAACCCATTTAGAAACGTATTCAACGGCTACGAGGATGTACTTGTTCCCTTTAGATGATGGAAATGGCCCCATAAAGGCGATGCCCCATACGTCAAAGATTTCACATTCTTGTATGAAATTTTGAGGCATCTCATCTTTATGTGTGATCTTGCTTTGTCGTTGGCAAGCATCACAATGCTTAACCATTTCGTGAGCGTCACGATAAATGGTGGGCTAATAGAATCCAGAGTCAAACACTTTCTTTGCGGTGTAGTTGGGACCAAAGTGACCACCGGTGGGTCCTTTATGGCAAGCATCAAGGATTTGTAAAGCTACCGGCCCATCAACACATCGACGAATGACAAGATCCGCACTTTGTTTGAAGAGATAAGGGTCATCCCAGAAGTAAGTCTTAACATCTTTAAAGAACTTCTTCTTTTGTTGGGATGTTAACCCTTTGATGAGAATACCACCCGCTAAGTAGTTTGCAATATCTGCAAACCACGGGGTGTCATCAAGATTAGAGTGAATAGACATTAAGGCCGCAAGGGGAAAAGAGTCATTGATCTCTTGATTCGGATGATCCCCTTGATAAGGATCCTCAAGTCTACTTATATGATCCGCTGCTAGGTTTTCGGCACCCTTTTTTTCACGAATTTCAATGTTAAATTCTTGAAGGAGCAAAACCTAACGAAGAAGTCATGGCTTAGAATCTTGCTTAGTCAACAAGTACTTCAACGCGGAGTGGTCGGTATACACGATGGTGGTGGAAATGAAAAGATAGGGGAGAAATTTTTCAAAAGCATAGACTACAGCTAAAAGCTCTTTTTTGGTAGTGGTATAATGTAATTGATCCCCCGTCATTGTCTTGCTAGCGTAATGGATTGGTTGGAAGTGTTTGTTCACTCGTTGGCCCAAAATCGCTCCAATAGCAAAGTCGCTAGCATCACACATCAATTCAAAAGGTAGCTCCCAATTAGGGGTAACCAAGACCGGTGCCTTAGTTAGCTTATCCTTAACAAGATTGAAGGATTCAAGACACTCTTTGGAAAAGATGAAAGGAGTATCTTTTCCAAGAGGTGGGTAATCGGGCGAGCGATTTTAGAGAAATACTGAATGAATCGACGATAGAAGCCCGCATGACCCATAAAACTTCTCACACCCTTCACGGTTGAAGGTGGAGGTAATTTGGCTATGACATCCACTTTAGCACGGTCCACTTCGAGACCGGCTTTAGAGATTTTATGTCCCAGCACAATGCCTTCTTTCACCATGAAATGACATTTTTCCCAATTTAGAACAAGGCGAGTGTCTTCACACCACTTAAGCATGCGTTCCAAATTGGAAAGGCAAGTAGAGAAAGAATCACCATAGACCGAGAAATCACCCACGAAGACTTCCATAGTTTCTTTAACCATGTCATGGAAGATAGCCATCATACACCTTTGGAATGTCCCAAGAGCATTGCATAAGCCGAAAGGCATTCTTTTGTAAGCAAATGTTCCATAAGGACAAGTGAATGTGGTTTTCTCTTGGTCTTGGGGATCGATGGGTATTTGAAAATACCCGGAGAAACCGTCTAAAAAGCAGTAATAGTCATTACCCGCTAGACGTTCAAGCATTTGGTCCATGAAAGGAAGGGGAAAATGATCCTTTCTCGTAGCATCATTGAGTTTGCGATAGTCTATACAAACTCTCTACCCTGTAACGAGACGAGTAGGAATCAACTCGTTGTGTTCATTGGGAACAACGGTGATTCCGCCTTTCTTAGGCACACAATGGACGGGACTAACCTATGGTGAATCCGAGATAGGATAGATCATGCCCGCATCAAGAAGTTTGATAACCTCTTTTTTGATAACGTCATGGATCTTGGGATTCACCCTTCTTTGGCTTTGAATAGTGGGTTTAAAGTCGTCCTCCATGAGAATTTTATGTGTGCAAAAGTGAGGATCAATTCCACGAATATCGGAGATCTTCCAAGCAATCGCTTTCTTATGATTCTTCAGCACGGCGATAAGTCGGAATTTTTCTTCTTCTTTCAAGTTCTTAGCGATGATGACCGGTAACTTCTTGTTGTCTTCAAGGAAAACGTACTCGAGATGAGACGGAAGATCCTTAAGCTCTAAATCCGGAGGATTTTTGATGGACGGCATATTCAAATTCGGATCATCGGTAGAGATAGCCTTAGGAGATTGTGGAGAAATATGGTCCTCATTGAGAAGTTTCTCAATGGTACGAATGTCTTCATCCCAATTGGAGGGAGAATCGTCATATTGCAAGTCCACATCTCCCAAAGTTGCTTCAAATTCTTTCAAGATGAAATCACTTTCTCCAAATGGAGTTAGTGATGGAGCAATAGAGGCAACGGTCTCAACAGTGGGTAGAGAAGAAGAACTACTTTTACAAGCGCCTTTGAAATGTTCTTCACAAGAACGTCAATGAAATTAACGCTCTCATTTTCAGAAGGCTGCTTAGAAAATTTACCCATGTTGAAGACGATTTTATCATCACCAACTTTCATGATTAGTTCGCCAGCGGCTACATCAATGAGAGTGCGACCGGTCCTCAGCAAATGGAAGTACAACGATTAATGGAACACGGGGGTCCATCTCGTAGTCAACGACAACAAAATCCGCCGGAAAGGTGAATTTGTCGACGCCGACAAAGACATCTTCGGCTATCCCCACTGGATAAGCAACCGTGCGGTTAGCTGATTCCAAAGTCATTCGGGTGGGGACTAGCTCGGGTAGAGATAATTGTTTCCAAATGCTTAAAGGCATTAGGTTGATACTAGCACCTAGATCGGCTAGGGCCATACAATTCTCTACCCCAGGGAAGTTGCAAGGAATCAAGAAACGACACAGAACACCAAGTTTGGTTGGTAATTTCCTTAAGAGGACTGCAGAGCAATTCTCATTAAGTTGGGTCTGAGCGATGTCGAGGAGTTTCTCCTTATCACTGAGCAGATCTTTAAACATTTTAGCGTACTTCGGCATGTGAGCGAGAGCCTCAGCAAAGGAGATATTGAAATTCAGTTGTTTAAACATTTTTAGAAAGTTAGAAACCTGAATATCATCCTTGTTTTTCAACTTCTCTTTCCTCAACCTTGAGGGATAAGGTATATTGGGTTGAGATGAAGGCTTCAGAATGGAATTCTCACTCACATCCTTGGGTGGTGGAGGGGTGGAAGTAGAAGGTGGTGGAATTGGAGAAGGGGGCTCGTTTTCCTTTGTCACAATCACCGGTGGAGGTGTAGGAATCTCGGGTTCCTTTAAACCTTTTCTGCTGCGAGTGATGATTGCTTTCATCTCCCCTCTGGGATTAGCAACGGTGTTACTCAGAAGAGTACCCGAACCAGAGGCTTGATTACTTGGGAAAAAACTAGCCATCATATCCCTTAAGTTATTTGTTTGATTGTTCATGGAGTTTCTCATGTCGGCTTGTAGAGCATTCCCTTGTTTGGCCATGTCATTCCTTAGGTCGGCTCGAATATCGTTCCCTTGTTTTGCCATGTCACCTTTCAAGTTAATGAATTGGCTTTGCAGATTCGTCACCATCTCTCTATTGGTCCTCATGTAAGTTTCGAGGTCTTGGTTCAATGCCGTGGGTTGGTTGAGAGGTAGAGCTTGGTAAGCTGAATTATTTCCTTGAGGTGGATATGGGTTTCTTTGGCATTGATATTGAGTGGTAGCTCGAGGTTGACTTTAATTGTTGCGGTTGAAATTGTTTTGGTTTTGGGGAGAAAACCCAGGTGGAGATAGATAATTGTTGGAACGATAACTTAGCAAGTTACGGTCTCCTTGAGGACGTGCTTGGTATCCAAAGTTACCGTTAGCGGCGTACACATTTTCCGGATTATCAAGAGTAGAAGGAAAATCGGTGTACGAGTGAGAACACCCACAAATCTCACAAGAAGGTGCAATAGCTTTGGCTTGCTGAAATTGGTTTGTAGCCATGGTTAAGAAGTTTTTGTTCATCTTGGCTATTTGGCGAGTAAGTTCGGTGAGCTCTGGGTTAGATGATGTAGAAGAAACATTGGCCCTCTGGTTATTTCTTGAAGATGCAGATGAATCCCAATTTTTGTGGTGAGTGGTCATGTTCTCTATTAGCTCTCTACACTCCTCAGGTCGTCTCTTCATGAATGTACCACCAGCGGCAGCATTAATCGTATCACGATCACGAAAAGTTAGACCATTATAGAAAGTATCAATCAAAGTAACGGGGAGCATGTTATGGTTCGGGCAACGGTCGATCAAGACATTATAACGTTCCCAAGCATCGAAAAGCGACTCATCCGGTTCTTGTGTAAATCCACTGATTTGGTTGTGAAGACTAGTGACCATGGATGGTGGAAAGTAGCGCGACAAAAATTTTTGAGTCATGTCATCCCATGTTTGAATTGAATTTTTGGGGAGACGATCAAACCATTTTTCGGCATGATGGGATAAAGTGTGTGGAAAGAGGTGAAGGCGAATAAAATCCATGGAAGCACCGGGTAGTTTCATGCTTTGAGTGACGGTAATGAACTTGTCTAGATGTTTGTTGGCATCATCATCCGGTAATCCGCTAAACGGGCAAGCGTTTTGAACTTGCTGGATCATGTGATGCTTCAACGAAAATTCAGGAGCCGTGATTTGCATCGGCGCATTTGGTCCTCCGCGTCCGTTCATGGTGGGTTGACACAGTTCCTCCATTGTTCGTAAATCAGGTAGGGGAACATTGTTGTTGTTGTTATTGTTATTCAAATTGGGTAGAGGTGGGTTGTTATTGTTGTTATGCACACCAGCCATATCTAAATCTTCACGAGTCTCGGGCTCAGAATAATTTGAAGATCTAGTACGCATACACCTGTAGAAGAAAAAGAAACCAAA
Organism: Glebionis coronaria; assembly: GCA_025667525.1. Classification (NCBI taxonomy): domain Eukaryota; kingdom Viridiplantae; phylum Streptophyta; class Magnoliopsida; order Asterales; family Asteraceae; genus Glebionis; species Glebionis coronaria. The sequence goes on from CM046874.1 coordinate 598,056,735, forward strand.
GAAACAGAGAATATATATATATATATATATATATATATATATATATATATATATATATATATATATATATATATATATATATATATATATATATATATATATATATATATATATATATATATATATATATATATATATATATATATATATATATATATATATATATATATATATATATATATATATATATATATATATATATATATATATATCTTTTTGGTGCAAAACCTTTGGAAAAGAAATGCTTTTTATAATTTTTTAATGTTTTTGTATTTTTGAAATTTTTTATAATTTTTATGGATTTTTGAAAATTTTGAGCAAGGAAAATAACGTTCCTAAAAGAACGGATCCCAAAAATTCAACGCGTCTCTCACTAAAAACCGTTAATCTTAACGAAAAGAGCCGGCAGCGGCGCCATTTAATACAAATAATTTTCACTAAGTATCAAAGTTCGTTGTTCCAATCTCTTCGAATTGATTATTGGTAGAAAGTGCGACTCAATTATCTTTTGGTGAACAAGAGAATGGTTTGGTTTGATTATCTAATTCTAAACTAAAAGCAAATGATTGTCGTTGAGTAAAGTAGAAGCTTTTAGAAAATTAAACTAAGAGTTATTTAGAAAAAGACTTAAAATATAAAACTTGTAAAACTTTAAAACTTAACAAACTTAATTAATCGGAATGTAACAAGTCCTTTCTATCGGAATGCACCAAAATTAGAATCATCGGAATAATCAAATGCAAAGCTATCGGAATGTTCATCTGAATACCCATCGGAATAACACAGTTAAATTATGTCGCAATATGATGTCTGTCGGAAAGTCCTAGATCGGAATGTTTCAGATCAGAATAATCTAAACACCTCTGTCGCAATGTTGTCTATCGGAATACAAGGATCAGAATGTAGTGAACTAAAATTGGGCAGAGTTTCGATTCAAGTTAACCTTAAATCCCGTCGGAATATGCGATCGCAATGAGCGATCGCAATCCCAGATCAGAATAAGGGGGATGATACCAAGTGATCGCAAAGTAGAACCCTTAAGGGTTATTGCGATCGAAACAAACTTCTCGTCGGAATGTTGAAACCCCCAATATTGAGATGCACGCAAACTTAATCCGAAATTGGTGTTAAGCTGAAAACTCAATAAGCACGTATAATAAGCTACTATAACCGAACCTTAAACAACTCAATAAGCTTAAATTTGACAACTTTCAAAACATAAAATCATAAACTTTATAAAAGAAACTTTAAAAAGGTTAAATCTTTTTAGTAACCCGAAAAACAAATAAGCTAAATATATGAAATAAGCCAATAAGCACAAAGAGCTTATAGCCTATACGTATATGAGCTTATGTAGGGACAAGAAAGATTAATCTTTTAACCACGAAATCATCACATCAACCATATGAAATGTAATACTCGGGTCAAAGATTAAAGTAAACCAAGAAATTTGGAAAGAGATTAAAGAACTAGAAAACTTAAACTTGCACTTGATTAATGAAATCCAAATACAAAAAGCTTAACTTGAAAGATAAAAAGATAGAAAAGATGAAAAACTTAGTGAGAGAAAGTTTGGAACTTTCTCTCTCTAAAAACAAGAAAGAAAAGATGAAAAACTTAAAACTAGCTAACCACCCTCCTAATGTGATTAGGAGGGTATTTATAGGCTAAGTGGGAAGTGCATGTGTGGTGTGCTTCCTTCTTTCTTTTCTTCTCGACTCGATTTAATTCTTTGTCTTTTCTCGACGTCGTCTCGGGATTTGAACTTGTCTTAATAATTTTCTTCTATAATTTAGACTTGAGTTCTTCGACTTCATTAAACTTCCGTCTTTAGACTTTTTCTTCGATAAATCTTTAGAATAGGTCTTGGACATCCGTTCTTTAAGCACTCTTGATCTCTTGACTTCGTCTTTTCTCGTTTTCTTCGATAAAAGCCCGTGAAAGCCCGTGTTTTCTTCCTTTTTCGTCTTTTGGTCCTAAAACACAATAAAAACACAAACCACGCATAATTCCGACTTTTACGATATAAAATACACGCTTTGGTCTTGTTATTATTGGAAATAAGTGGTAAAAGGATAAGTGTTTTCACACTTATTAAAGATTTTTCTTTTACTATATTATATTACGTAGCACAATTAATTTACCTACTTTTCAAATAAGACCTTAGTTGGGATTTCATCACCTAACTATTGTATTCGCATCCAAAACAAGAATAAAAGGGCAAAATAGATAAATACTAGTAAGACGTTTGAACTCGATATATACAAACTATAAGGTGGGTATAAGGTGACGCGCTATAAAAGGCCGTCTAAGGAAAAAGGTTTTTAAGTGCTTTGTGCCACCTCGTTTCCCCGCTTGCTTGTGCGTATATTGAGAGGGACGACCGATTATTGGTTTGCCAACTCAATTAGTATTAAGTATATATTTTTGTAGTTTTTTACTATTGCACCTCGAGAGGGATAATCCCTTTCGTCTCAAAGTCGACCGAGGTCTCCTACCTTATTCCTTGTGTTTAGTTGTATGCGCACTCGCGCGCGTGCACACATACCGAGTGGTGTACCAAAAATTTCTAATTCTTCCAAAAAGAAGAAGAAGAAAAACAAAAAGACCGTCAATCAAGCCGATCCCGAGAATCGCGCTTTCGACAATACGATGGAAACGGATAACCGACCTATGCTCGAGATTTTGCAATCACACGTTGAGGGAAACGATGACGCTATCGTTGTCCCCGCAATTGGAGCAAATAATTTTGAAATCAAATCGGATTTAATTAAAATGGTTTCCGCTACACCATTTTTGGGCCGTTCCCAAGATGACCCCCATGATCATATCAAGAGATTTATACAATTGGCAAACACCGTCAAATACAATGGGGTGCCACAAGAGGCCATTCGTTTACAACTTTTTCCTTTTTCCCTCGAGGGACAAGCCCGGATTTGGCTTGATAAGGAACCACCCCAAAGTATTACAACATGGATTGATTTAGAGACCAAGTTCATTAACTACTTTTTCCCACCATCACGGACCACTTATTTAAGGAATGAAATCATTACTTTTGAACAACAATATGGGGAAACGTTTAGTGAGTCTTGGGATTGATTTAAATAGCTTTTAAGAAAATGTCCACAACACGGTTTCACTAAAGTGCATCAAATTAATACGTTTTACAATGGTTTAACTCTAAATGACCAAGACTCACTTAATAGTGCCGCGGCGGGTAATATTCTTGTGAAGTCCATGAACGAGGCTTGGGCCATAATTGAAAACAAGGCTAAAGTGCAAACCAAGAGTGTTAGGGCTACCATGGCAAGTGCTAGTTCTAGTGAGAGTGATAAGAGAATTGATAAGCCTACGTCGCTTGTTGAATCAATTGCTCTAAAAACCCAAGCCCTCAATGGTCAAGTTAATGCCTTGAAAGAAACTAGTGAAACGTGTGAGACTTGTGGTGGACCACATTCATATTTTAATTGTGACAAGGTTTACAATCAACAACAACAAGTTTGTGCTTATAACACCAATGCTAATTTTAATATAGGGGAATTTTGTGCAAATTCTTTTTATCAATTAATGTTCGTTTTTCCTCGACTAACTCGAATTGATTTCTAATTTAAATGTAAGATTTATTGTTTTTGGTGAATAAAACTTTTTTTTATATATTCAACTAAAAACTATTTAATATTAAAAACTATTTAAATGACTACTATTTGAACTAATTAAAAATAATATTCTACTAAAAATTTTAAAAAAAATTATTTAAAACTAATTTTAATAAAACTAAATAAAAAACTAATTTGTGAAAGTAATAAAAATATTTTTGTTTGTTTTTAAACTTTTTATAAAAATAAATAAAACTTTTACTTAAAGTTAATAAAACTTAAAACTTGTAATAAAACTAATTAACTAAAACTGCCAGTAAAATTTAACCTATATTAATTAAATGATGTGAAATAGAACACAAAAGAGGTGCAAGAACAAATGGTTAAGGTGTTTGACTGTTAAGCGCGAGGTCCAGGGATCGAGTCTTGGTAGAGACGAATTCTGCTATTAAATATTTTTTGGAACTTTAGAATACTCAGACCAATAGGGTCTGTTGTATTTAAGCAGCAAAAAAAAGTCAAATAAGCTCTAACAAAGAACCTAATAAGCAGTATCAAAGCATATAAGCATATAATCACTCACAAAGAAAATAAGCAAAATAAATCCAAACAAGAAAATCAATAGCAAATACAAAGAACAAATTAAGCATATGAAACTTAAACCGACAAGCAGATAAGTTCAGTAAGCAAAAAGACAAATAAGCAGATTCAACTAAATAGATAAGCCGTAGAAAAGCAATAAGCTAATAAGCTGACAAAAATCAATTAAGCAAATCTAAATAAAATAAGCAGACTAAAATCAGCAAATGTAAACAAAAGCAGACTATGGCGAAACTAAGCAGATCCTATCAAAATTCCAAACAGTAATACGACTAAAAAATTAAGCAGATAACTTAAGCTATCCAACAACTTATCAGCAACGAAAATCCAACATTGTTGATAGCCAGCTATTTTAGTAATCTGAAAGCTTGGTCTGTTGCTCCCCGGGGAGAAACAGAACATAAAAGGAAGAGTGCTGCTCGGGGTTCGACTTTTCCTCTCTCCTTTAGTTTGTGTTTCCACCCGGGCTTTTCCTTCTGTTTTATAGAGACCGAGGAAATTCTTATAAAAATGCATGTAGAAAGGTGAGGCATTTTCCCCGGCATACTCCCCTCTTTGGGCTTCTATTGAATCGAGAAATAGGTTTGATTGTCCATCTTTTTGATATATTGGATATCTATATAAGGCATTCTCCGGATAATTCAAATTGAAGCAATTGGATGTCCAATTAGGGCCTATATGACATGACCGATCAATAGAAATACCCCAACACTCCACTTTTGTCATGTATTCCATACATCACACTAGATAGATATCATATTCATGGAATACAATTCACTTTCAAGATGCCTTGGTGGTGAAATGGTCTATTGGTGAACCTCTAAAAGCTGTCCTTCTAAGTTAGCTCATCTATCAAAACCTCTAACGACTCTTTAATATGAAGCTCCTTCTCAGTACAATCGTGTCAGTCGATTCACTCATGTCATGTAACTCATCTAAAACTTAGAAAATCCCACCAGGCAGGCGGCCACGGGTCATAACGCACTCTTCGCACAACAAATCCACTTTGAAGTTGACTTATTCGCTCGGCCAATCGTCGGAATGTGTACGAGATACCATAAGGGCCCAATATCTCAATAGCACCTTTGTCTAAAGCTTCGAATGAAACTTCATATCCGAAACGCAGGAACGATCTGACTAGAAAGTCATTAAAAACTTGATCGAAGAACCAGCGTTTATTAAAGAAGCTATAGAGTCGATTACAAAAAGTACTAGTTTGAAAGGCTCGTTGGAATTGATCCGCTACTGGATTTACATTATACGCAACAGAAGCACCTGAAGTACTAAACGGAATAGGTATTAGTTTGGTAATGGTTGGAGCAACAAACTCGGATTCGGCAAGAATCTCATTTTTTGGTAGTACGAAGGGGGAATTGGCCCAAAAATTGGATAGGGGTCAAGACGCTGTCGGGCGCCGGCGGCTGACTCAAGTGCCCCCCGAACCGCGCGAAATGGTCGCCTATTACACGGCTCACTAACTCTGCCTGGAGAGAATAAACGGACTCTTTGAGGGCTACTTAAGCCACTTTAGTGCAAACCAGAAGGACTGGAGCTGTTGGATGTTGCTGAGTGCTGCTATAACTTAACAACCAAAAAGCTCTGCGTCGAACTTCAGCCCCTCCGAGTTGGCCACGGGGCAACAGCCTCTGACGCCCCACACCGTTGCGACAGGAGGGGGCTTTCCCAGCATCCTACTTTGCCAAGAGGTGGCAGGAGCGCAACGACCTAGCCCAAACCTACTTAAACAACCTAAAGGCTTGGCCCGGTCTGAAGGAAGAAGAAAGTCAACCTTGTAGAAAAGCAGATAGAAGAGGTAGCCTATAGACTCAAGCGACGAGTTCGGTGAAAACTCACCCTGTATTCCATGTGAGTCAGTTGACTTCGATTAGACCAGACCGACCCAGAGAGGAACGTGCCCACGAGGGCGCCACCAGATGTTGTAGATGAACCTACTAAAGACGAAATTATATCATAGCTGACCGCACCATGGGCTAGCCCCTACACCCAGTGCACGAGTGGAATATTATTCGTAACTTCATATTTACAATACAGACGCGGCGATCAGTTGGACCTTTGATTTATTAACATCTCTTTTTTATTGACTTCCTCCTTTTTTTATCCGCAGGAGGTTCAATTCAGGTTGCTGTTCAAATGAGCGAAGTTATTGAATTCTAATTAGACCTAACAAGAACAGAATCACGCTCTGTAGGATTTGAACCTACGACATCAGGTTTTGGAGACCCACGTTCTACCGAACTGAACTAAGAACGCTTTCTTATCACAGTAGATACGACTAAAAAAGGATTCTTTTTGTACCCCCAATACTAAACATAAACATGCATATAGTCTCATAAAATGAAAATGATGTATGTCCGAATCGATCATACGGCTCCGTCCCGGAATCAGAACCCCCTTTCCTTTGACCAACGGGTCCTCAAACCAACTTGTCCTTCCTTTCTATTTCTCGGTAAGCGGTTTTTTTTCATTCATTGATTGATTTGATTCAAGGTAGCTTTAGCTTGCTTCCAAGTCCAAGCGCTAGCGGTAGAAGCTAGTCGTCAGAAGCGAACTTCCGGGCCGGGAAGGAGCCAAAAAAGGTGAGCGCCCCTACGCGAGGCTTATTGAAAACTAAAGCAAGAAGGAAGAAAGTTGACTTTGAGAAAGAAGGTGCTTGTTGCCACTTTATTAGCAAGGTTGTTTACCTCAATAAAGGCGAAAACTTGCTTGACTATGACTAAGAAGATAGAAAGGGGCTTTTCTCGCTTAGTATGGCTTTGGCTGAGCCCTATCTTGCTGGCGCGGAAGCTACCGCAACTCAAATAAAAAATGAATTAAGGAATAAGACATTAGCATTAGAAAGAGTACAGAGGCATTCCGGGCCGACTACAATACAAGTCATGAGCGATAGCAAAGCCAAGCTGGATAGGATTTTTTATGTCGAAAGCCCCAAAACTAGCTATCTTATAGCAGACAACTAAGGCAAGCCCCGGAGGAATTCGATCTCTTCAATCTCGGGATACCACCTAAATAACTATAACTGCGGCCAGAGAGTCAAATAGGCCGGGAAGAAAGAGTCTGAGGTTGGGTTGGACGACATACATCTTGGTTGGTCCCACCACCACTGGGGATTGGACATATATATAATCTTTCTTCTAAAAAAGTCTTATATTATATATATATAATTTGATATTCTTATTTATTTAAATAGCTGCAAGACCACAAAACGGGGTGACCGCTCACATCACAGTAGTAGTAGCGTAAAGGCCGTAAGCCGGGGGCGGCCATAACATAAAGCTATTACTTTCACACCTCTCTCTCTTTTTAGATATCTAAAAAGAGAGAGATCCACTGCGTGAGCAACCCGACTGTGCGTTACATGTGATTTACAGGCTGCACTCCATCTTTCTTCCCCCTTTTTCTTTTGATTTGGAAGACGGGCGTTGAATTTGATTCGAAAGGCATGGGAAAAGACCAACGACTCCATACCTCCTTACAGGTTATAGGGGACGGAAAGAACATCTTAACAGAAATCCATTATAAAACGGAAATCCAGTATTAAGAACATCTTCCGCCTCTTATAACTAAGGGGGGAGGAGCTCGGAGGGAGTGAAGGCCCTCGCCCTTAGCGATTGTGTTTGTGTTCAGTAGCTAGGTAGTTATGACTACATTATTTTCGGTTTGTATAACCGAAAAGAGTAAATAAGAGCTTTAAAATGTTGTTTTAAAGAGGCCCCATGTGGGGTACCATTCAAAGGTTGTCAAAAGACAGAATGTCCGAGGACAACTTGCTCTCTCCGTCTTTGTCTTTCGTGAAAAAGGTCGACCCTAACTAATCGATTACGATAAATTGGATCGGATTTTGCAGTTTTTTCTTCTGCAGTACCTCGACGTGACATGAGCGTGAAAGGGGTTCAAGAATCCGTTTTATTTTTATAAGGGCTAAAATCACTTATTTTGGCTTTTTTACCCTATATTGTAGGGTGGATCTCGAAAGATATGAAAGATCTCCCTCCAAGCCGTGAGTGCACCGGAAAAGAACGGGAACTGGGTCGATCTATTCTATGTCGAAGCATCCGAAGCATAACTGCACACTCACACGATCTTTGCCGACAGATAGGAGCATTCGGTGGAACCGGTGAACTACACTTGCTTCTGGATAGATGTGTGGGACAGAGGGCTCGTGGTACCTGTTGCCCACCCTTCCTCCTCTGCTTTGAGAACCGTGTGAACGGAGAGTGGGCAGAAGGGAAGGAGGTCCTCATACGAAGTCGCACACTTACTTGAGCAGTGCGGGAGACTGGGGAATGGGTCGAGTAAATCCCCCTGGCGCCGGAAAAATCACAGAGACGTACTGATACGATATGGCTTTGATTGGTATTTCTTTTTTCTTAGTGATTGTAAAGGAGGGCGCTTGGCTATGTTATAGAAAACTTTTCCTTCCGTGGTTAAATAAATGCGAGATCGCCCGTTGTAAAACAGAAGAGGGGCTTCACCGGGTCCTATAGAAACAATTTCACCAGGAACTCCAGCTTAAGCACTTCTATCGATCAATTCTGGTTCAAGATTTGAAACTGACAGGCGAACCCAACGAGTGAAGTATACGTAAGGAGTCAGAAGAAAGCAAGCAATAAAAAAAGAAAGATTCCACGACGATATCAATTCCATCATATCTGAAAGAAATTCCTGAAATAAATAAAGAATTCTGTCACTTCAAGAAAGAAGGCAAGAATTCCATCAATAATTGCCAAATCCTAAATTCAGTCTTCACTGATAGATAGAAAGAGAAATTCTGTAAAGCAAAGAGAAGGCTTGAAATCAAATCCATCTTAATACGAAATTTTGAAATCAAAAATCTTTCCACTTCCAGCGCACCTCCTTTCCATGCTACTTCTTTCTTTTCCACTTCATGACCAGGAATTATAGGTCAGCATTTCTTTCATTCCATCAAGAAAGGCACCTCTGGACGTCTGCTTCAACTTCAAGCCGGGGGACCATAATCCTGAATAAAGAAATTCAGACTCCCATCCATGATATCCCGCTGAAAGGAATGTTGCAAAGAGCCCACCGGCTCCAGCTTACCCTCAAGGAAGTCGTACGCCTCCCTCTGGATATTCGTATATGGGGAAAGTTCCATGATACGAGAAAGATTTTGCTCACCAAGTAAGCTAATTCAAATAACAGCTAAATAACTAAACAAAAACCAACATAAAACATCTAAACATAAGCAGATCCAAACAGTGCACTTAAACTCAATAAATAGATTTTAAACAACTAAAGCAGATTAAATAATGAACTTAACAAAAATAATAAAAAGAGATTAACACCTTTTGATGAAAACCGTTGGGAAGTAGGTGGGCGTTGAACCCCCTATGAACCGAAACCGAATCAACACCACCGTATTACCCAATCATCATCATCATCATTCGGTTGCCAAGCATCAATAATCAAATTGAACCAATAATTTTTTTAATAATTTTCCCAGTGGGGGAAACTTAAATACCACTATTTCTTTCAATATTTTATTTAAATAAAAACAGACTAGAGATTAAAATGCAATAAAACTTAAATGATTAACAAGACGAAAATTAAACCGAAAATTGAAATTTCATTAATATTTAAAACTGATTACAATATTTGAAAAAAAGAATTACATTAAACCTAAAATTTATTTTTTTTCAGAAAATAAAAATTAAAAGTAAAAAGAAGGCACCCTCCATTACAGATTTGTGGGGGTATTTAGAGCCAACCCCCAAGGCTTCTTCATGAAGCTTCGAGAGTAAGGAATTTAATTTGAGCCGCTAAACACGTTTTTTCTTCTTTCTCTCTCTTCTCTTCTTTAATCTACGGCTGAAAATCATTGGGGCACATGGATTGCCAGGTTGTAACAAGGGTGTGCTTCTTCTCTTCTAAGGTGTCCTCTTTTCATTGGAGGGTTATAAGATGGTGTGCTGTCTCAACCAATAAAAAGAAAGAGATAGGCCACGTCGGATTAAGATGAGAGGACCACCAGTAGTGTTGCTTCCGATTAAGGGGGGATTTAATTGGTACTCGTGTGAATCACACGAATAAGTGAAAACCCCCAATTTTTATGAGGTAATTTGTGATCTAGGGTTTAGGAATAGGGTAAAAAGGATATGGGGTGTCTGTGTTGGGAGAGAAAGAGGTGGGTGAGTTTCTAGTTTGTAACATCAATGAATAAGTGTGTGTGGGGTAAAAAATCGTTTTAATAAAAACCGTTTGTTGAGGGTTAGTGGGTGTTTGTTGGTGTGTGTGAGTAATTGTTTAATAAATGTAGGTTTTGACCAAAATGAAAACAGATAAACTTGTTTTATCCGTCCAAGTTTATGCAAACAATTGGGCTTGCACCATGAAGAATACTCATAACCGTCTCTTAATTTGGCAAATGGGCAAATGGGCTTGGGCCCAATATTTGTTCTCAATCCGTCCCTTAAATGTGTGTTTTGGGCTAATGATCCATAAGATGATAATATATCCTCATAAATGGGCTTTTGGGCCCATTAATTAAAAGTGGGACCCACAAGCCCGATAATCTTCATTTAAGATTAAATCCGCTAAAACAAGCTCGATTTTGGCTTCCTTGTTCTTTTCTTTGAACTATTGTCGAATTTGCCGGTTTTTGTGATCTTTGGCACACTTTTGGTCTTTTGACTTTGTCTTCGTCTCTTTCTTGGAATTTTCTTCAACATTTGACCGTGAAATCTCGTGTTTTCTCTTCTTTTTGATCATTTGTACCTATTTCACAAAAAAAACACAAAACCACGCGTAATTCCGACTTTTACGATATTAAACACATGATTAGGTCTTGTTTTTCCTTGATTTTAGTGGCAAAAGGATAAGTGTTTACACACTTATTACCTACGGTTATTATTTACATACGTCCTTAAGGTTTATTTAACCGCAAATTAACATCTGACACATAATGAATAAGGTTATTGCTTTGTGCTTTAGACAAGTTCTAGGAACGTGAGGCGTAAATTATTGTGGGTAAAATCTTTAATTGGTTTAACCAATCTCAACTTGCAAATATATAGTGAAATTTTAGTCTCACCAAAAGGTTTACTAAATGATTTTATTAAACTTATGATATGGAGATGTATGCATGCTTTTCCATACATGATTTTGACACCAAAATCAATACCCTCAAATTTAAGTCTTATGCCATCTAATTGACGAACACTTGAAGTTACAATTGTCGTCATGTGAGATCTTGGACGATGTTATAATGGAGAGAAAACTTCATGACTGAATAAGATTGCACATGAAGGTTTTACGTTCTTTAGATTAGTTGACTTGATTGAGTTACTCAGTGAGATCTGGAAACTTAAGACATAAAGTAGGGATGAAAAATGTTTACGATGCAATATGACTTTTGGCAACGTAAATCCCTAAAAATATCTGGAAATTGCAAATTTGTTTGTCAATTATTGTTTGACAAGTTACCATGTTGAGTATATTTATCACTAGCAGATCAACTGATGTGATAAGTTTATGTCAACGTGGATTCTAGTTTTTCAAGGAAAATACTATGGTTTTAATTACCGGGGTAATTTTATTTTCTTGAATGGTATTATCAAAAATACTAATATTTTGAACTTATTTCTATAGAAATGGCTCAATACGATAACAATACATTGAGTTCTGCCTTCAAGACTTATCTTGAACGTCAGGAACTAACGGGCCCAAACTTCGACGATTGGTACCGCTCATTAAGAATAGTTCTGAGAGTAGCGGGTACTTCTGATTACTTGACCAGGTCGTTTCCTGCACCCCTTGGCCCTATTGATACTCCAGTTGAAAGACTGAATTATGAGGCAGAGGTTAAGAAGCACAATGATGTGGCTTGTTTAATGCTCGAAAAAATGGCTCCTTTCTTGCAAAGGAAATTTGAGCTATTTACTCCAAAACAAATGCCTGAAGAGCTCAAGGCAATGTATGAAAAGCCTCAGGCTGTGGAGATCTATGACTTGGTAGATGCTTTGCACAGTTGTAAGCAAGCCCCTGGGAAATCCGTTAGTGCACACTATCAAGAGATGAAGGGTTACATGGAACAGCTCATCGCACTAGGGAAATCCTACGACAATGATATGGCAATTAACCTAATCAATAGATCTCTTAATCGGGACTTTAATGATTTCGTGAGGAATTTTAATATGCATTGGGCGGGGAAGACAGTTAATGACTTGCACGCAATGCTCATTGACTACGAAAAGGGTCTAAAGGACAAGGCAAGTACATCTGCTCCTACTCCTCTTGTGCTTTATGTACAAAAGGGTGGAGTGAATAAGCCAAAACCGCACAAGAACAACAAGAAGGGCAAAGGCAAGGGTGATAAGGGAAAACAAGTTGCGACTTATTCAAAAACCAAGCAGAACTTTGTCAAGAAGAAATCTCAGAAGGATGAGACTTGTCACCATTGCAAAGAAAGTGGTCACTGGAAGAGGAACTGCCTTCTTTATCTTGAGGAGTTGCGAGAAATAAAGAAGAAGGTTGAGCTTGATGCTGCAGCGTCTTCAGGTAACTTATATTTGATAGAGTTATTCAATAGTACATACAAATCAAATTCCTGGGTGTATGATACGGGGTGTGGTATTAACATTTGTAATACTATGCAGGGGTTTGAGTTGGAGAGGAAGCTTACATATGGGGAACAATTTCTGCATGTGGGAAATGGCGCACAAGTAGCGGTTGAAGCTATAGGAACATTTAATCTAGTTTTACCTTCGGGTCTAGTACTGACATTAAATAATTATAATTTTGCACCTAAAATTGTTAGGGGTGTTATTTCCTTTTCATGTATGTTGAATCTTGGATTTATTCACACTATTGATAATAATAGAATTTCTATTTTCAAAGATGGTTTATTCTATTTTGATGCAATTTCTGTGAATGGTGTTTTTGAAATTAACATGCATGATAATAATTCCAAGAGAAAGACTGATTCTGTGTTTAGCATTATAAGAAGAGAAAGTTAGACAAGAACTCTTCTTATCTTTGGCATTGTAGACTTGCCCATATCGGGAAGACTCGCATACAAAAGCTTCAACGTGATGGTCTTTTGGAAAATATCAATGATGAATCATTTAATAAATGTGAGTCTTGTATCTCTAGAAAGATTACCAAGAAACCTTTTAATAGCAATATTGAAAGGGCAACTGATCTACTTGGACTTATACATACTGATGTGTGTGGACCACTTAGACATGTGCCAAGGAAATGTGCTAGCTACTTCTTAACATTTACGGATGATTATAGCCGTTATGGTTATGTTTATTGACTTAAACATAAACATGAGGTATTTGAAACATTCAAAGTGTTTAAAGCAGAAGTAGAACTGCAACTAGGAAAGAAGATTAAAGCTCTTCGTTCTGATCGAGGTGTTGAATATTCAATTCAAGAGTTTAAAGATTATTTAAGTGAGAACGGAATTGTTCAGAAACTTACTTCTCCATATACTCCACAACAAAATGGTGTATCTGAAAGGAGAAATCGTACATTATTGGATATGGTGCGATCTATGTTTAATCTTACAACTTTATCTTTATCCTTTTGGGATTATGCTTTAGAGTCTGTTGTTCGTATTCTGAATATGGTTCCCACAAAGAAGGTTGATAAGACACCATATGAACTATGGCATGGCAAGAAGCCATATTTGTCTTATTTGAAAATTTGGGGTTGTGAGGCGTATGTGAAACGTGACTCTGGAGATAAACTCCAATAACGCTCACTAAAATGTATCTTTGTAGGTTACCCTAAGGAAACTATGGGTTACTACTTTTATTATCCGGCTGAGAACAAAGTTGTTGTGGCTCGGTATGGAGACTTCCTTGAAAATAATCTTGTAAATTAAAGAATTCAGTGGGAGAAACTATGATTTTGAAGAAATTCAAGAAGATACTTTGCCTTCTGAAAATACTAGCGAAGAAATTCCAATAGAGCCAGAAAGTCTGGGAGCTCCACCGGAATTAATTCCTCCACATAGGTATAAGAGAACCGTACGTGCGCCAAGCAAACTATGTCTTAACATAGGGGATGATGAGGAGGAAGTATGGATCTTGGTGAACCTGCTAACTATCGATCCGCAATGCATGGTCCAGAAAAGTTAAAATGGATAGTTGCGATGAATGAGGAAATAAAATCCATGAAAATCAACGATGTTAGATTCTTGTTGATACACCTAAAAATGCTAAAGTAGTGAAAAATAAGTGGTTATACAAGAAGAAAACCGACATGGATGGTGAAGTACAATCTTATAAAGCACGTTTAGTAGCTAAAGGTTTTACTCAAACTTTTGGCGTAGACTACGAGGAGACATTTTCTCCGGTAGCAGACTTACGAGCTATTAGGATTCTCATAGCTATAGCAGCATACTATGACTATGAGATATGGAAAATGGATGTTAAAACTGCCTTCTTGAACGGTCGTTTAAATGAAGAAATCTATATGCAACAACCGGAAGGGTATGTTGATCCTAAATATCCAAAACGCGTGTGAAAACTTCAAAGATCTATTTATGGTTTGAAGCAAGCATCACATCAATGGAATAAGCGATTTGATGAAGAAATCAAAAAGTTCGGATTTATTCAAAATCGTGATGAGCCATGTGTATATCGCAAAGCTAGTGGGAGTGATGTAGTGTTCCTAATTTTATATGTCGATGACATATTAATCATGGAAAGTAACATTCCAAGACTTAAGGAGGTTAAGGATTATCTTGATAAATGTTTTTCTATGAAGGATTTGGGAGATGCTGTATATATTCTAGATATTAAAATCTATCGAGATAGGAAAAGACGGTTAATTGGTCTTAGTCAAGATGCTTATATTGATAAGATATTGAAGAAGTATAACATGCATAATTCTAAGAAAGTTTTTCAACCTATGGAAGTTGAGCATAATCTGAGTCATGAGATGGATGCATCAACTCCTAAAGATGAGACATACATGCAGAAGGTGCCTTGTGCTTCGGCTGTAGGATCTATTATGTATGTTGAAAGATGCACAAGGCCTTATGTGGCGTTTGCTCAGAATTTGGTCAGTAGATACCAACAAAATCCAAGGTAGCTCCATTGGGTTGCTATTAAACATTTTATGTAGTATTTGAGGAATACGACAAGAAATGTTTTGGTATTCAAAGGGTAGCCATACAGATAACTAAATGTTGTTTGGATTAGGAAGTTTCATTGGAGATCTTGGGATGATGCTTGCAATAGAAACCTAATAGATATGTATTGGGATAATTATGCCACAATTATATTTGCCAATGACCCTGGAGTCATGAAAGGCGCCAGACACTTTAAACGTAGATATCACTACGTACGAGAACAAGTGGAAGCTCGTGAAATAAAATTAATAAAAGTTCACACAGATGATAACGTAGCTGATCCTTTTACTAAGGCTTTGCCTAGACCAAAGGTAGTTAAGCATGCCAAGGCTATTGGGCTGCAACTAGCTAGCGAATTCATGCAATAAATCTGTTGATTAGTATTTGGATAAAGGATGTTAAGACATTATTGAATTGATGAAATAAAGATTGAGTTTCGTTTATTTTCTGTTATTTGATTTTGTATCCTATTTTACATGTTTTATATCCATGAATAAATTGTTATGTTCTAAATGTCCGTTGTCGATTAATAATATGGGAGTATTATTAAACTAAGACAATTCAAAATAGTGACAAAGTATACTTGAAAGTATATTGGTCAATTTTGGATGATATTTGATGGATCAAAAATGGAATTATCCCAATTATATGATTTTACTTTATGGATCTTTATCATTAAGTAAATCATAAATAGTTATCCTTTGACCTGAGATACCAGGAAACTGACATGAATGTAGTGTGTTTCTGTGAGATAACCTAACGCTAAACGTAACTGATAGCTATAAGGGTTATTTTCAGAAGTGTTGCAAAGTTCGTAAGTTTCGCTTGTAGTCAAAATGGGATTTGTTTCCTTCAAAATTATTTTTGAAGTATAATACAGCTGGGCCCCTCGGGGGAGTAGTAAGATGTTTGTGTGGGCACACCCAAATGTGTTTTGGTAATCTTGCTATATCCGTAAACGAGAAACAGAATGGTTAATGAAGGAATGACTGAGATCCATATCCTATTAACGTTGTATTTGAAATGAAAGGATCATAATAATGATGATGTATCATTAAAAGGTTTTGTCCAGGAGACCTTACTCGAGTTGTACTAGTGACATTGTTAGTGTAACTAGACGCTAATCAATGTAATCACGATATTCGAATTTTGTCCAAGTGGGAGCTGAAAGTTTATGGACATAAAACTAAATAGTCGTGTGATAGGATCGAAGTCGGGATTACGAGATTGCAAACAATACGTAAAAGATTAATTAATTTTAATAAATATATTTATTATATTTATTAAATATAAATCGAGCTTATTTAACGATCGTTAATAATTAAAAGTTAAGTGTAAACGAGCGTTATAGAATTAAATAGAAGAAGAAACAAGAAACGGAAGGTTCCGGAAACCCCTTTGGAGGTTCTATAGCCGGCGGCTATAAGGGAAAAAAGGAAGGGGATTAGTTTCCTAATCTTGATTAGAACTTGGAGAACAAGTATTGTTATCCTATATATACCCCATAATCCCTTCATTATTTTTTGTCCCTCCCCTCCTTCTCTTTCTTGCGATCGCAAACCAACACCCTCATAGGGTTTCGGTTGGTTTTCGATTTAGCTATAATTCACAAGTATTGAAGCTCCGGTTTATTAGTGCTAGCCTCACGATTGATCCGTTACATTACGTGTGTACAAGAGCGTAATATAGTTTCACTATAAACTATATCTTAGTGTTCTTCATATAAACCCTAATTCGTGATTCGTCGGTGTTCTTGAGGAATTGCTCTAACTAAAAGGTATGTAACCCTAACTCGATTAATTATGAATGTGCTATTAATTATGATCTTGTTAAACGCTTCCGCTATGTGTGCTTTGATCTTAATTAGGGTTTTACGTTAATTAAGGTTTTACGTAATTGTTATGAGTAATATAAACCTTCAACCTGGATACCAAGAAAACAATATAGTGAACCTAAAACAACTCTGGCTTGAACAAGTAAATCCATCATAATCATCACCATTAATAATCATATCATCAAGAATATAATAACAAATAATGCAGAATTATAATAGCTAGCTAGCGACAAATCAAGAGAAGTAAGAATTGTTGAAAGCTTCTCATGCGAAGCACGTAATGCCTATTTGAGTTCATAAACAGCTTTAGGTTACGTAAGTAGATGTACGTCACTAGACTGTTAGGTGTATAATATGATATGATACTATTATATACTTCAATAATAATAGAGAATTATTTAAAAGAAGTTTCCTATCTTGATGAAAAGCTTAGAAAAGTTTTATTTAGATGCATACAAATGTGTGGCCCATCGTAATAGATTTACAAACATGGAGTGTTAATCGAATTAGTAAACTATGTGCAGTCAGTCACTTGCGACTGATATCGACCATATTGTTGGACTTTGGTTGGCTGATCTGCCGAACCAGCTAAAAACGTATTGATTTACTAGTATGTACTATCAATCGACAATATATTTAAAAATCGACATTGTATATAATCAACACTATATCTATGCCATTAATCTTAGCTTACTAGTAGTAATTTTCAAGAACGAAGCCAGGACGAAATATTACCGGGTGTACAAATTTTTTAAACCGTAATATAACATATGTAAAAAATGAATTAAACCGAAGTGTAGAAACATGTTCCGATTGACTGGGTGCATTTAAGATGAATTTCGAAAAAATCGATGTTTTCTTCATAAATTAACACTACACGGAAAAATTTCATAAGAGTTACGGGCACCCACGGGAACCCCTTAGCTCCTCTTAGCTCCGTCCCTTGTAATTTTCTCACTTAAAAGTTAAAACACTATATATAATTGAACAGCTTATTTAACTATCAATGCCTTAACCAATGTAGTTTTGGTCATTTTATACGATAACTCAATTTAAAAAAAAAAAAAAAATACTAGTAATAAAGAAACATTAGTCAGATATTTATGTTAATTTATAAAACTGACAATGTCAGTTTTGATGTATTATATAGAGTCTTGTTAGCCTATCAAGAAAAGGAGATATTTGTCTCGTGTATATATTGTTTTAAAAATAGTAAATTGGTAGTATTAATTTTTATTTATTTACAACAAATGTATATGTTAGCTTTGATTTGGTAGGCGGTCTAACAAAGTGTCTTGAATTAATCAAGTAAATTGAACGTTAAATTAGTGAACGGAAAGTTAAAAAATTGTACTCTTTCCGATTCATAATGCACGTACCTTATTAAAAATATCACTTTTTCATTTTTCTTTCTCTTACTTTTTACACAATGACTATTTTACCTTAAACTAATTAATTTACAAAATTTTTATTATTTGTAATAACACTTTCAAGTGAGAGTGATATATTATACTTAACATACATTTCTTATTTATTTTTTAAAGCGGACAATTAATTTAAACGCTCTAAAATAGTAATGTGGAAGTAGTTTATTTAACTTGTAACGATCAATAACAACAAATATGTCCGAAGTGAATATTTGTCTGATAGACTTATGAAATGTCGTGTGATTTTTAAAATAACAATAACATACTTACTTACAATTAAAAGATTTAGAAGTTTGCACAAGTGTGTTAAAATAATTATAATTATTAATAATAATTCTTCATATTAAAAAAAAAAAGTTAAAAACTTAAATTGATATCATTTTATTTCGAACTTATATAATTAAGGTTTTATTGTTTGAGTAAAGTAGGGGGTTGTTCTATCATTTCTGAATAGTTGAAAGTTTGAACCAAAAGTGTCAAGTTCCTAAATTAGAGGACTTGGTGGATGTTATCAGTATATAAACGTTTGGTACGATGAAATCAGATTGAATGAAAAGCAATAGAAAGTGAAATCATAAAAAAAGAATGGTTTTAAGAATCAAGCAACGATTCAACTGTTTGGCGAAAAGTAAAAAATAAGGTGTTGAAAACCTGAAACGGCTAAAGAATTGAATCCTCTTTTTCCATCCAATGAACTTTTTATCCGTTTTTTCAAAAACGAGTCGCATAACTTCAATATATTAATATGGTTTTAACTTTTTTGTCATATAAAAATACATGTATTTGCAAAGAGAATAAGAAGTTGTCTTTTAAATGTTATGCAAATTATTCATACACAAAAATACATGCATATGCAAAGAGAATAAAAAGTTGTCTTTCAAATGTTATGCAAATTATCCATGCACAATAAAAAAAAGTAACGATAATTGAGTATGGTTTTGGCTAATGATTTGCACACTCAAAAATTTGATTGGGACACTTCAAACTGTGCATTGAACAGTTGTATTGTTGCTTTAACAGATTGTACATTTGAGTGTCCTAATCAAAAGATTGAGTGTGCCAATCAATTCCCTATGGTTTTAAAAGGCTTATGTCTCTATAAGGCCTCGCAAACATGTGAGACATGATATCCACGTCACGCAATAAATCAAGGTTTGAGCTTAAAGTTTGACGTGAGATGAGAAGTGAAAAACGTGATATGACACGATAAAACGAAATGCGTAGAGGATTTTTTAAATTCAATTTCGATAAAAATCGCATTTTTATATAAATAATAAAAAAGATTACAATCAAATATAGTTTCTTAACTTTATTCCGTATATATAACACTTTTTCATAAACTCAATATATTTATAATATGATATAAATATATAAATTTATGTATATTTTCATATTTTATGACGTTTTAATACACGTCTTAAACATATCATGACTTGCTATACCTCGCAAAGACATGAAACTTGAACATGTCATCATAGCATGTCTTACGTTATTTATAACTTTATTGAGTATTATCAACTTCTTCATAGAATTTTACATCAAACACCAATACCTAAACAACCAAAATAACACAAAAACCATACAAGACCATTTTACCATGGTTTAATATAATATTAACTAAAATATAATATTCTTGCAGATTTACAATCAACATTACAAAATTTACATATGTCTTTGCATCACATAGACACTTGATCTTGCACGCATATTAACTTAAACTTCATTCAAAGGGTAGTCTCTCATAACAAATCCTCAAGTTAGTTATTATGAGCAGAAAAGAAGTTGGATGGGCACATTAAATCCTCTTAGCATCAACTACCTAGAACAAGTCAATTATACACATTGAAAAGAGATTTATTAAGTCGGTTAATTTCTCTTGCTTATAATTCATAGGTAAAAGGAATTAGATGATAACCTACTTAAACATTGAACAAGAAAGTCATCTATGGTGAACGACATAACTGATCACTAAGTCATAAAATTCAAAATGATAATTAAGTTGTTATGCCACATTACCAATGAAACTAGATGTTTTTAATGAATTATTTAACATGGATAGGTAAACCATGGCTTTTGATTATGATGAAAGATTTCCATGGATTATGCACGTCCGATTTTGTATATATACTATGACAACTCATAAATTTCATAAGTGTGATATATGTTATGTTTGAGTGAAAGTGAAAAATCCATTAGAAATTTTTGCTTTTTATTCATTACTTTGTAAGATGAACTACTTCTCACAACCTGAACTACCATATTAACATATTTCTATATGTTATAAATACAATGTATATAACAAGTATAAGTTTATAAGTAATTTAACAAGTACATTTATGAATAAGAACATTTCGAGAAATATAATGATGAACTCAAGGATTGTAAAGTATGAATACATAATACCTATGAACAAGTGAATAAAGAATGAGAACAAAAATTATACTATCATGTAGAAATATAAAGTTATCCAATAATAAGTAAGTATAAATCATACAAAACTAAAGTACAAATAAGTGTACATACTAGTCTAGATCATCACCTAAAAACCTTTGATAAACAATATTTCAAGCAATGTAATTATACAACAACTATGTATCTATACCAATACAACATATTAGTTCTAATCTACTATATAAAGAATAGAAAAACAATCACAAAGTACTAATATTTACTAATCCAAAGCTAATTACAAATTAAGACCTAATAGCCAAGATTAGCATATAAAAACCAATGTATATTGAATTAGAGTCTAATATTTTGCAACCAATTATAAAACTCAACTAAGTATCATATTAAATCAATACATTTGTATCAAGCTAAATTACGAGTTCATAAAACACAAAGTACAAGTTATCAAAGCATAGGATCTTAAGCTCCCATAATTAACCCTAGATTATGATTACCCTATATAAACCCTTAAACTAAGAATATAGAAACCATAGAAGTCATAAACATATCATATAAGCCCTAGAATAAGCGTTTATAATGATACAAACCCTAATTACCCAAGATTGAAAGTCATTAGGATTAGTAACCTAGAAACCCTTATATTAAGAAATCTACATAGAATCATTACCTAGTCTTTTAGGACAAGTCTACAAACACCCAAAGCGCTTCATTAAGGTTATAATATTATGTTAAGACAATGTAAAAGTACCCTAATGCCTAAGGTACAAGATTTTAATGCATGACTTATAAATTAGGTCAAAATAGGTATTTTCACCCTTTAGACATGTTTACTTAAACCAAGTGTGAGAAATCATTGGACACTTAAAACACTATGTATGGGACCTAAATTAAGTTTACATCAGTAGTTACGTTAAGGATAAAGACTTTTACTAAGATTTAAACCTAGATCATTAGAAAACCTTAATCTACATAAGTTTACTTCCCATTTTCACCTCAAACATTTGTTAAACTTCAAACCAAGGACCCAAACTACATAATTACAATGTATATACCATAATGAAACACTAATAATTCACTAATCACTTTCCCAAGTCCCTAATCACCAAATTACAAAGTATATGTTACAAGCCCTAGTTTTACAACTCAATTTTACTTTTTCCCTCTAAAACATGTTTTAAACACTTTGCCTCCCATTATAAGTTTGAAAATCAGATATTTAGGATGTTATATGATATTTTACATGTGGTTACAAGTAGGTGCATCCCCTACTTGAAGCTACACATTACCATTTTTATCATAACCCTGTCGTGAGACATTTTGAGTCACAAGAAAAGATTGGAATGAATCTAGACCCTATAACCTTATGTAGAGCTTCACTAGCATCCCTTACTCATTCTCCTAGCTTAATTACACGTTTCATAGCAAGCCTTGGATCCTAAGTGTTGGAAAAACTATAAATAGGGGTGAATGGACTTCATTTGAAACTCTCACCCCATTTTCTTATAATCTCCTACCCATTCTTTATATTCACTTCTGTATACATCCTAGGACATCCCATAAGGCCAAAAACCAGGTCTAGAAGGAATCCATTGAAGCTCTTGAAACTTTAGTTGCAAGTAGTGCTCATAAGAAGTCATAAGGAGCCATTTTGGAGCTAC
The DNA here is from genome assembly GCA_025667525.1 of Glebionis coronaria. Lineage (NCBI taxonomy): Eukaryota > Viridiplantae > Streptophyta > Magnoliopsida > Asterales > Asteraceae > Glebionis > Glebionis coronaria. The sequence goes on from CM046874.1 coordinate 598,079,381, forward strand.
ATAGGTAAAACCACTTTATTGAAAATTTATTCTAGCAAAGAAAGTAAATAACGATAACAAAGAAAAAACTACTAGGCCAAAACAGATTAAAAATTTTGAAAAATGTCGAAAAATCAAGTTTTCTTGTTAAAATGAGGGCAACTTCATGGAAAAGACCACTTACTTCGATAGAAGTCCCCCCTACACTTGATATAAACATTGTCCTCAATGTTTAAGCATGTGGGAGTAAACTCCTCTACACTTAGGACATTGTGCACTTTGTTTAAATCTTGCTAAGGAAAGGACAACTAAAGTGATTTCAATGTGAACATATAAGATATGAAATATTGAATCACGACAGTTTAGGATAGAACCGGGAAGATGGGAACACGGGATCACGGTTCGTCAAAAGTCATCAAAAGTACTCTTTGAAGATTGAATCCCTGCACACAATTAGAAACAAGACAACAAACACATACGGGGCTCCCCCTACACTTATTATGAAAACAGTAAAGGATAGATCACGGGTTGCCTCCCGAGAAGCGCTTGTTTTTGATAACCGAGTCACGAGCCTGACTCGACCCAAAACTAGTTCATGGGAAACGTGGTGAGGGATGGAATCATCTCACGAGAGATGTCCTCACCAAAGTACAACTTCAAACGCTGGCCATTCACCTTAAAATTGGGCCCATTTGGCTGAGAAAGCTCAATGGTGCCATATGGAAAGACTTTGGCGACGGTGAATGGACCAGACCAGCGGCTCTTCAACTTGCCCGAGAAGATCTTTAACCGAGAGTTAAAAAGTAAGACTTGATCACCAACGTGGAACTCTCGGTTCTTAATTCTTGCATCGTGGATGATTTTGGTCTTCTCTTTGTAGATCAATGTGTTCTCGTAAGCTTCATTCCTTAGTTCATTTAGCTCGTTGAGTTGAATTTTGCGAAGATCACCGGCTTTGTTGATGTCGAAGTTGGCCCACTTCAAGGCCCGGTATGCCTTATTTTCCAGCTCGATAGGGAGGTGGCATTCTTTCCCGTACACAAGACGATAAGGTGTACAACCAATCGGGGTCTTATATGCAGTACGGAAAGCCCACAGAGCATCATCTAATTTATCGGCCCACGCGGCACGATGCTCTCCCACAGTACGTTCCAGAATTTGCTTCAATCCACGGTTGGAAATCTCGGCTTGACCATTGGTTTGAGGATGATAAGCGGTGGAAAGACGGTGATTGACACCATACTTAGCCATGACTCTTGCAAATTGATCATTGCAAAAATGAGTCCCGCGGTCACTGATGATAGCACGAGGAACACCGAATCGAGCAAAAAGTTGCTTCAGAAAGTTCACAACCACCCTCGCATCGTTTGTTGGGAGAGCCTTAGCTTCAACCCATTTAGAAACGTAGTCAACGGCTACGAGGATGTACTTGTTCCCTTTAGATGATGGAAATGGCCCCATAAAGGCGATGCCCCATACGTCAAAGATTTCACATTCTTGTATGAAATTTTGAGGCATCTCATCTTTATGTGTGATCTTGCTTTGTCGTTGGCAAGCATCACAATGCTTAACCATTTCGTGAGCGTCACGATAAATGGTGGGCTAATAGAATCCAGAGTCAAACACTTTCTTTGCGGTGTAGTTGGGACCAAAGTGACCACCGGTGGGTCCTTTATGGCAAGCATCAAGGATTTGTAAAGCTACCGGCCCATCAACACATCGACGAATGACAAGATCCGCACTTTGTTTGAAGAGATAAGGGTCATCCCAGAAGTAAGTCTTAACATCTTTAAAGAACTTCTTCTTTTGTTGGGATCTTAACCCTTTGATGAGAATACCACCCGCTAAGTAGTTTGCAATATCTGCAAACCACGGGGTGTCATCAAGATTAGAGTGAATAGACATTAAGGCCGCAAGGGGAAAAGAGTCATTGATCTCTTGATTCGGATGATCCCCTTGATAAGGATCCTCAAGTCTACTTATATGATCCGCTGCTAGGTTTTCGGCACCCTTTTTTCACGAATTTCAATGTTAAATTCTTGAAGGAGCAAAACCCAACGAAGAAGTCATGGCTTAGAATCTTGCTTAGTCAACAAGTACTTCAACGCGGAGTGGTCGGTATACACGATGGTGGTGGAAATGAAAAGATAGGGGAGAAATTTTTCAAAAGCATAGACTACAGCTAAAAGCTCTTTTTTGGTAGTGGTATAATGCAATTGATCCCCCGTCATTGTCTTGCTAGCGTAATGGATTGGTTGGAAGTGTTTGTTCACTCGTTGGCCCAAAATCGCTCCAATAGCAAAGTCGCTAGCATCACACATCAATTCAAAAGGTAGCTCCCAATTAGGGGTAACCAAGACCGGTGCCTTAGTTAGCTTATCCTTAACAAGATTGAAGGATTCAAGACACTCTTTGGAAAAGATGAAAGGAGTATCTTTTCCAAGAGGTGGGTAATCGGGCGAGCGATTTTAGAGAAATACTGAATGAATCGACGATAGAAGCCAGCATGACCCATAAAACTTCTCACACCCTTCACGGTTGAAGGTGGAGGTAATTTGGCTATGACATCCACTTTAGCACGGTCCACTTCGAGACCGGCTTTAGAGATTTTATGTCCCAGCACAATGCCTTCTTTCACCATGAAATGACATTTTTCCCAATTTAGAACAAGGCGAGTGTCTTCACACCACTTAAGCATGCGTTCCAAATTGGAAAGGCAAGTAGAGAAAGAATCACCATAGACCGAGAAATCACCCACGAAGACTTCCATAGTTTCTTTAACCATGTCATGGAAGATAGCCATCATACACCTTTGGAATGTCCCAAGAGCATTGCATAAGCCGAAAGGCATTCTTTTGTAAGCAAATGTTCCATAAGGACAAGTGAATGTGGTTTTCTCTTGGTCTTGGGGATCGATGGGTATTTGAAAATACCCGGAGAAACCGTCTAAAAAGCAGTAATAGTCATTACCCGCTAGACGTTCAAGCATTTGGTCCATGAAAGGAAGGGGAAAATGATCCTTTCTCGTAGCATCATTGAGTTTGCGATAGTCTATACAAACTCTCTACCCTGTAACGAGACGAGTAGGAATCAACTCGTTGTGTTCATTGGGAACAACGGTGATTCCGCCTTTCTTAGGCACACAATGGACGGGACTAACCTATGGTGAATCCGAGATAGGATAGATCATGCCCGCATCAAGAAGTTTGATAACCTCTTTTTTGATAACGTCATGGATCTTGGGATTCACCCTTCTTTGGCTTTGAATAGTGGGTTTAAAGTCGTCCTCCATGAGAATTTTATGTGTGCAAAAGTGAGGATCAATTCCACGAATATCGGAGATCTTCCAAGCAATCGCTTTCTTATGATTTTTTCAGCACGGCGATAAGTCGGAATTTTTCTTCTTCTTTCAAGTTCTTAGCGATGATGACCGGTAACTTCTTGTTGTCTTCAAGGAAAACGTACTCGAGATGAGACGGAAGATCCTTAAGCTCTAAATCCGGAGGATTTTTGATGGACGGCGTATTCAAATTCGGATCATCGGTAGAGATAGCCTTAGGAGATTGTGGAGAAATATGGTCCTCATTGAGAAGTTTCTCAATGGTACGAATGTCTTCATCCCAATTGGAGGGAGAATCGTCATATTGCAAGTCCACATCTCCCAAAGTTGCTTCAAATTCTTTCAAGATGAAATCACTTTCTCCAAATGGAGTTAGTGATGGAGCAATAGAGGCAACGGTCTCAACAGTGGGTAGAGAAGAAGAACTACTTTTACAAGCGCCTTTGAAATGTTCTTCACAAGAACGTCAATGAAATTAACGCTCTCATTTTCAGAAGGCTGCTTAGAAAATTTACCCATGTTGAAGACGATTTTATCATCACCAACTCTCATGATTAGTTCGCCAGCGGCTACATCAATGAGAGTGCGACCGGTCCTCAGCAAATGGAAGTACAACGATTAATGGAACACGGGGGTCCATCTCGTAGTCAACGACAACAAAATCCGCCGGAAAGGTGTATTTGTCGACGCCGACAAAGACATCTTCGGCTATCCCCACTGGATAAGCAACCGTGCGGTTAGCTGATTCCAAAGTCATTCGGGTGGGGACTAGCTCGGGTAGAGATAATTGTTTCTAAATGCTTAAAGGCATTAGGTTGATACTAGCACCTAGATCGGCTAGGGCCATACAATTCTCTACCCCAGGGAAGTTGCAAGGAATCAAGAAACGACACAGAACACCAAGTTTGGTTGGTAATTTCCTTAAGAGGACTGCAGAGCAATTCTCATTAAGTTGGGTCTGAGCGATGTCGAGGAGTTTCTCCTTATCACTGAGCAGATCTTTAAACATTTTAGCGTACTTCGGCATGTGAGCGAGAGCCTCAGCAAAGGAGATATTGAAATTCAGTTGTTTAAACATTTTTAGAAAGTTAGAAACCTGAATATCATCCTTGTTTTTCAACTTCTCTTTCCTCAACCTTCAGGGATAAGGTATATTGGGTTGAGATGAAGGCTTCAGAATGGAATTCTCACTCACATCCTTGGGTGGTGGAGGGGTGGAAGTAGAAGGTGGTGGAATTGGAGAAGGGGGCTCGTTTTCCTTTGTCACAATCACCGGTGGAGGTGTAGGAATCTCGGGTTCCTTTAAACCTTTTCCGCTGCGAGTGATGATTGCTTTCATCTCCCCTCTGGGATTAGCAACGGTGTTACTCAGAAGAGTACCCGAACCAGAGGCTTGATTACTTGGGAAAAAACTAGCCATCATATCCCTTAACTTATTTGTTTGATTGTTCATGGAGTTTCTCATGTCGGCTTGTAGAGCATTCCCTTGTTTGGCCATGTCATTCCTTAGGTCGGCTCGAATATCGTTCCCCTGTTTTGCCATGTCACCTTTCAAGTTAATGAATTGGCTTTGCAGATTCGTCACCATCTCTCTATTGGTCCTCATGTAAGTTTCGAGGTCTTGGTTCAATGCCGTGGGTTGGTTGAGAGGTAGAGCTTGGTAAGCTGAATTATTTCCTTGAGGTGGATATGGGTTTCTTTGGCATTGATATTGAGTGGTAGCTCGAGGTTGACTTTAATTGTTGCGGTTGAAATTGTTTTGGTTTTGGGGAGAAAACCCAGGTGGAGATAGATAATTGTTGGAACGATAACTTAGCAAGTTACGGTCTCCTTGAGGACGTGCTTGGTATCCAAAGTTACCGTTAGCGGCGTACACATTTTCCGGATTATCAAGAGTAGAAGGAAAATCGGTGTACGAGTGAGAACACCCACAAATCTCACAAGAAGGTGCAATAGCTTTGGCTTGCTGAAATTGGTTTGTAGCCATGGTTAAGAAGTTTTTGTTCATCTTGGCTATTTGGCGAGTAAGTTCGGTGAGCTCTGGGTTAGATGATGTAGAAGAAACATTGGCCCTCTGGTTATTTCTTGAAGATGCAGATGAATCCCAATTTTTGTGGTGAGTGGTCATGTTCTCTATTAGCTCTCTACACTCCTCAGGTCGTCTCTTCATGAATGTACCACCAGCGGCAGCATTAATCGTATCACGATCACGAAAAGTTAGACCATTATAGAAAGTATCAATCAAAGTAACGGGGAGCATGTTATGGTTCGGGCAACGGTCGATCAAGACATTATAACGTTCCCAAGCATCGAAAAGCGACTCATCCGGTTCTTGTGTAAATCCACTGATTTGGTTGTGAAGACTAGTGACCATGGATGGTGGAAAGTAGCGCGACAAAAATTTTTGAGTCATGTCATCCCATGTTTGAATTGAATTTTTGGGGAGACGATCAAACCATTTTTCGGCATGATGGGATAAAGTGTGTGGAAAGAGGTGAAGGCGAATAAAATCCATGGAAGCACCGGGTAGTTTCATGCTTTGAGTGACGGTAATGAACTTGTCTAGATGTTTGTTGGCATCATCATCCGGTAATCCGCTAAACGGGCAAGCGTTTTGAACTTGCTGGATCATGTGATGCTTCAACGAAAATTCAGGAGCCGTGATTTGCATCGGCGCATTTGGTCCTCCGCGTCCGTTCATGGTGGGTTGACACAGTTCCTCCATTGTTCGTAAATCAGGTAGGGGAACATTGTTGTTGTTGTTATTGTTATTCAAATTGGGTAGAGGTGGGTTGTTATTGTTGTTATGCACACCAGCCATATCTAAATCTTCACGAGTCTCGGGCTCAGAATAATTTGAAGATCTAGTACGCATACACCTGTAGAAGAAAAAGAAACCAAAGAAACAGAGAATATATATATATATATATATATATATATATATATATATATATATATATATATATATATATATATATATATATATATATATATATATATATATATATATATATATATATATATATATATATATATATATATATATATATATATATATATATATATATATATATATATATATATATATATATATATATATATATATATATATATATATATATATATATCTTTTTGGTGCAAAACCTTTGGAAAAGAAATGCTTTTTATAATTTTTTAATGTTTTTGTATTTTTGAAATTTTTTATAATTTTTATGGATTTTTGAAAATTTTGAGCAAGGAAAATAACGTTCCTAAAAGAACGGATCCCAAAAATTCAACGCGTCTCTCACTAAAAACCGTTAATCTTAACGAAAAGAGCCGGCAGCGGCACCATTTAATACAAAGAATTTTCACTAAGTATCAAAGTTCGTTGTTCCAATCTCTTCGAATTGATTATTGGTAGAAAGTGCGACTCAATTATCTTTTGGTGAACAAGAGAATGGTTTGGTTTGATTATCTAATTCTAAACTAAAAGCAAATGATTGTCGTTGAGTAAAGTAGAAGCTTTTAGAAAATTAAACTAAGAGTTATTTAGAAAAAGACTTAAAATATAAAACTTGTAAAACTTTAAAACTTAACAAACTTAATTAATCGGAATGTAACAAGTCCTTTCTATCGGAATGCACCAAAATTAGAATCATCGGAATAATCAAATGCAAAGCTATCGGAATGTTCATCTGAATACCCATCGGAATAACACAGTTAAATTATGTCGCAATATGATGTCTGTCGGAAAGTCCTAGATCGGAATGTTTCAGATCGGAATAATCTAAACACCTCTGTCGCAATGTTGTCTATCGGAATACAAGGATCGGAATGTAGTGAACTAAAATTGGGCAGAGTTTCGATTCAAGTTAACCTTAAATCCCGTCGGAATATGCGATCGCAATGAGCGATCGCAATCCCAGATCAGAATAAGGGGGATGATACCAAGTGATCGCAAAGTAGAACCCTTAAGGGTTATTGCGATCGAAACAAACTTCTCGTCGGAATGTTGAAACCCCCAATATTGAGATGCACGCAAACTTAATCCGAAATTGGTGTTAAGCTGAAAACTCAATAAGCACGTATAATAAGCTACTATAACCGAACCTTAAACAACTCAATAAGCTTAAATTTGACAACTTTCAAAACATAAAATCATAAACTTTATAAAAGAAACTTTAAAAAGGTTAAATCTTTTTAGTAACCCGAAAAACAAATAAGCTAAATATATGAAATAAGCCAATAAGCACAAAGAGCTTATAGCCTATACGTATATGAGCTTATGTAGGGACAAGAAAGATTAATCTTTTAACCACGAAATCATCACATCAACCATATGAAATGTAATACTCGGGTCAAAGATTAAAGTAAACCAAGAAATTTGGAAAGAGATTAAAGAACTAGAAAACTTAAACTTGCACTTGATTAATGAAATCCAAATACAAAAAGCTTAACTTGAAAGATAAAAAGATAGAAAAGATGAAAAACTTAGTGAGAGAAAGTTTGGAACTTTCTCTCTCTAAAAACAAGAAAGAAAAGATGAAAAACTTAAAACTAGCTAACCACCCTCCTAATGTGATTAGGAGGGTATTTATAGGCTAAGTGGGAAGTGCATGTGTGGTGTGCTTCCTTCTTTCTTTTCTTCTCGACTCGATTTAATTCTTTGTCTTTTCTCGACGTCGTCTCGGGATTTGAACTTGTCTTAATAATTTTCTTCTATAATTTAGACTTGAGTTCTTCGACTTCATTAAACTTCCGTCTTTAGACTTTTTCTTCGATAAATCTTTAGAATAGGTCTTGGACATCCGTTCTTTAAGCACTCTTGATCTCTTGACTTCGTCTTTTCTCGTTTTCTTCGATAAAAGCCCGCGAAAGCCCGTGTTTTCTTCCTTTTTCGTCTTTTGGTCCTAAAACACAATAAAAACACAAACCACGCATAATTCCGACTTTTACGATATAAAATACACGCTTTGGTCTTGTTATTATTGGAAATAAGTGGTAAAAGGATAAGTGTTTTCACACTTATTAAAGATTTTTCTTTTACTATATTATATTACGTAGCACAATTAATTTACCTACTTTTCAAATAAGACCTTAGTTGGGATTTCATCACCTAACTATTGTATTCGCATCCAAAACAAGAATAAAAGGGCAAAATAGATAAATACTAGTAAGACGTTTGAACTCGATATATACAAACTATAAGGTGGGTATAAGGTGACGCGCTATAAAAGGCCGTCTAAGGAAAAAGGTTTTTAAGTGCTTTGTGCCACCTCGTTTCCCCGCTTGCTTGTGCGTATATTGAGAGGGACGACCGATTATTGGTTTGCCA